>APFE031404598.1:647-18971 GCA_000404065.3 Pinus taeda | reverse complement strand
AGGTACCAAAGTTCATTTTTTGGTTATTGTTATTCTTGTTCAAACTTTGGTCATATGGCAAAAGACTGTAGAGCATTTCATGGAGATAGATGTTGTGGTCCCCAACAATCTCCAAGAAATAATTTCACAAGAAGAAATCATGAATTTTTATTCATGAAAAATGTTGAATGTTTCAAGTGTCATGACTTTGGGCATATGGCACGAGATTGTAACTTGACATGGGCTCTTACACAAGCTAGACCCATGCAAAAGAAGAAAGTTACACAAGTATGGAGAAGGAAGGCAATGCAATCTGAAAATTCCTTGAACTCCCCAGTGGATCTAAATTTGTTTTGAGAAAAATCTGCCAAAAGAAGACAAGCACACATTAAAGGGGAGCTTGTAATTTTTGTTGTTGAACTATCTTAACAGTCACTTTTTGATGAATTTTTTTTTTAAGGGAAAATATGAAGTTAAATCTGCCATAACAGCAGAGAAGAAAAAGGGGCAGCGCTCAAATGTGAAGTGTAGCAGCGCAATAAGAAAAGTATGCAAAGCATGGAGACCCTCACAGCAGTGGGAAGATAAAACTAAAACAGCAGATTTTGAATTTTGTTATGGAGCACATGAATTGAAATGCATAGCAATGGAAGGTAGTTTCCTTCTATGTAATGTGAGAGAACATACTCACAGCAAAGTGAGTACAATACACAGTAAAAAAAATTGTAATGTTTTTCTTCATATGCAATTCAGCATGCAAAGAAATGCATAAAGAGAAACAGGGACAACAGATTTTTAATGCACATGGGTGAAGGATAATGTGTGGCAGCAGAAAAATGAAAGGTACTGCACAGTAGTGCATTGTGTAAAAAAAATAAATGAAGACTAAGATTGTGTGAAGCAAGGTGTAAAGAAAAAGGCAGCAGCCCGTGTTAATTTTTATTGTGTGGAGAATGCAGCGCAAAACAGCGTGGGGATGATTTCTCTCTATGTGCAAGTAATGGAGAGTAAAGAGTTAGTGTATGGTCACACAGCAGTATGATGAAACAAAAGGCATCCACAGTGCAAATTGCAGAGGCAACGCAGCAGCAAATAAAAACCCAAGGATGACAGAGTCTATGGTTATGGGTATGGACAGCAGTGCATAAGAAAAGGCAGCAGCATGATGGCAAGAAGGAGAAGCACAGTAGTGCGAAGAAATGTGTTTTTACACAGCAATGCAAATAAGAAAATGCAGCAGCATGAAGTTTTGTTGAAGAAATGAAGGTAATGGACAACAGCAGATGGAAAAGAAATTTTTCCTTTACAGCAGTGTAAATTTGTAAGGTGGGACAGAGTAATTGTTCCAGAAAAGATTGAGCATTCTGTCTTTGAAGAATGCACAACAATGCAGTGTTTGGCAGTAGTCCCTCAATGAGAGGAAGTGAAGTTCTTAGTGAATCCCTCTGTTAAAGAGGAAGGTGCTTTTCAGCACATTGTCATGGTAAATCCCTCTGACAAGAGGAAGATGATTTTTAGCATACACATGGTAAATCCCTCTATCAAGAGGATGATGCTTTTCAGCATAGTCACAGGTGGATCCCTCTGTCAAGAGGAAGGTGTTCTTCAGCACATTGTTATGGTGAATCCCTCTATCATGAGGAAGGTGCTCTTAAGCACAGTTTCAGGTTAATCCCTCTGTTAAGAGGAAGACTCTTTTGCAACAGCAGCATGTCAAGGAGTTGAGAAAGTGTCTGGGTATGACCGAATGCCCAGCAGATGAAATTAAAGGGGAGTGTTGAAATTATAATTTCACCATGCGCGCAGTCAGCAGTCAACGCACGGAGAAAACCACCACAGCAAACTTAAACCGCCCGGTAACATATCGCACCACTCTTCGACATGAAGCTGTTTCCAGACAGTGTGGTCCGATGCTTACATCTGTCCACCCATGACGTGCCCATGACGTAAGCACCTGACATCCATTGGAAGGTAACGATGGGTCAGCTCACCCCGCCTGATATGCGTCCGATCAAGGTGCATCTCTCTCCGCCTTCCGATTGAAGGGAAAGTACTGTGCAGTTTAACCTGTTCAAAGTACATACGGGCCTATTGAAAGTTAATGCAGCGTGGAGTAAGGTCTGTTGAAAATTAAATGCAGCGTGGAGAAAAGTTATGTCCCATATCTTATGTTAAAGCCCTGACATGAGTTTGGTAAAGTTTTAGAGTTTTCCTTACGGCACATTAATACTGACTATGGGCGAAAATATATTGTAAGTTTTTTATTTTATTATGCGCGCACATGTAATGTAAAAACGTTGACTCTGTGTTATGTAAAACACACACACGGGGTTTTTAATGTTATATTGTATTATCGCACGGGGAGAACAAATACATGTGGGGCTTGGAGCAGCCAATAAAAAAAATACACAGGGATTGTAATTTTAGTGTGAAGAATTACACACGGCGAGGAGATGAATTGGGCTTGCAGCAGCCAATAGGAAAAACCGAAGAATTGTAATTCTGTGTGTTATGTGAAAAACACACGGTGAAAATAAAACAGAGGGTCCGCAGCACAGAAAGGATATGGCACAGGGTGAGGTGAAAACCTTGGTTTGTCGCAGCCAATGAAAACCAAGGGAAGCCACAGATGTATTTTTGTTTTGGGTTGAAATGTAATATCATGTATTTGGCATGAGGAGCATAACTTTTTCTTTGTAATGTAAAAGGTAAAAGAATGCACAGCAGTGCAGAGGAGGAAAAGGCAGAGAAGTGAATGAAGAAAACCAGGGGCAGTTTTGGTTTCAAAACCATGAATAGTTTCACACAGCAGTGAAAAGGTAAATGTGTAAATCCCTGTAAGTTTTGTTTTCACACAGCAGTGAATGTAAATGAAATTTTTACACACAGTGGTGTAAAATTTCAAAGGAGACAGAGTAAGTTCTTTTGTAATGTTTTGGTGAATCCCTCTGAGTGAAAGAGGATGAATATGTCTCAGTAAATTCTCAGGTGAAAACAGAGTTTTGGTTAAATGTAGTTTTTGGTAAATCCCTCTCAGCAAAGAGGATGAATATGTATTAGTCATTTTATTTTAATGAATAGAGATCTTTTATGATGGTGAAATACTCTGTTCTCAGCTATTTTTTTAAAAGGGTCCTTTGAGCAAAAAGATCCTGGAGCAAAAGAAACAGAGCATTGGCTCTGTGGTGTTTGTCTGGTTTTGGTATTTTCCCATCCCATTGCAAACAAAAATACCCAACACATCCAAATGAAGCTACCATTAAAATGATAGGCACAAAAAAAATAATCATCTCAAAATTTTGACTCGACATGCGGAACAAACTTGAAATTCCAGGGCCGAGCCATGACATTGACGCTTTGGATTTTACAATACGCCTTCGCCACATGAAGTTCGTTTTAGGTTTCGTAATGTGGACTCACCCCATAAAGTTTTAGTTTTATTGTTTTACGATGCGCGCTCGCGAGTCGCCAAATAAAGTTTTATGATTTTAGAATACCCAATTGCCGCGTAACCATATGGTTTGCACGCGTCGTGAATACTGCAACCTCTTTCAAAGTTTTCTTTGCATGGCATAAATCATGACATGGGAATTGTGCAATTTCCAAGGCCACCTTCTCCAAAGTGTTACAATAAACAAATTTGCTGGAATCTTGAGGTAAGATGGAGCCTCTGATATTGTCACAACAAAACGAACTTAATTTCTCGAATCCACTCATTGAATTCTCACGACTCTAGCTTCTCCTCTACGCTAGTAAGAATATGATGGAGTTCTTGGCAGAAATCTTGCCAGTCCCACTTTATCGAGGGCTTTAAAGGCATCCCTGAGTTGAACATGGAAGCTCCCTCCCTTCAAGTTCTGTTTCATCATGTCCTACATTGAAGCGATCTGCTCCTCACTCCAGATCAAAACTGAAATTTTACTGAAAAAATTTTTGTTTGTTCTTGCCAAAATTAATTAACATCAAAATTCCCTCTGAAATCCGCTTAATATCATTTTGGATGCCCAGTAAGCATTGTTTGGGGCAATTAGTAGCAAATGGGGCAATTCTGAGAATGGTCTGGTGGTGGGAGCCATTCTCAGAATCACCCAGCCGCCCGTGCCGGTGATTTTCAGAATTGCCCCATCTGCTACGAATCGCCCCAAATAATGCTTATTGGGCATCCAATACGATATTAAGCAGAGAAATCCTAGCCATGCGAAAGACCTGCGGTGATGGCACTGCTGGGAATTGAACTGGGGTCGCGTTGGGTGTTATTGCAACAGGGGGCGATGTCGGTGCTAGTGCCAGAAAGGCTAAGCCCATCAATACCGTGATGAAAATGAAATCCAGCCATTGCAATCCTTTTTAACACATTGTTGTAGAAATTTCCCATGCAACTTTTCAATTTGAAATCCAGGAAGTGGTGAAGCATTTGAAATCCTTAGCATTTGAATAACATTGAATGTGTGTACGTGCACGTCTAATCCACTTACCAGCCTCCGGATGAGCCATTCGATGATGGGACATGCCAAAGATCTTTGGCATGGTCAGAAAGGTTGCTGACCATGGCTTCTCTTACGCTACCCAAATATTGGTTTCCAGAATACCTTCCGCACGTCTAGGTCGACCTATCTGGAATAATTTGATAATGCCAATAAATTTGCAATAGCTCGTAGGGAGATCATAACATATCATTATGAGATCCAAGTCTGTGAGCATTAAAAGGGAGGCGATGAATGAGTTGAAAAACCCAAAAAGCATTAAACACAAATACTGCCACCTTATTAATGCAATTGAATGTTATTGCATGCCCCCCACCGTCACTCTCTTTTCTTTCCAATCCTCACAGAGAAGCAACAACATGGCCATGTAACCGACTGTCAGTAGACTCACCTCTCCATGGAGCCTTCACTGGAGAAAATATCACATCAGTGGCTGCTAATGATCAATAATAGCTCAGCTATTCTAATCCAATTAGTTTTGCATATAGAGTGAGCACAAGGAGGGCTAAACACAGAATGAAGTGGGCCTATGTATTGCCATTACTACTAATCTTCTACACATATAACATTATGTGGGTATTATCCAGAACCCATCCTCATGTTTGTGTTTTATTTCTACTTATTTTTCTCAGCGTATTCTTGCAGCCTGTCATGGATTACTTATTTCAGAGTATTTTTTTTTCTAATATAACTTAATTTATGAAGTTTCACTTGTGAGTTTGGTTTGCTATGATGTAAAATTCTTATTATTTGTGCGGGTCATGAAAAAACTCTTTACTGGATTGGTCTGGACAGTGGAGGAGAAGCAGTAATGGTAAGTTTCAGCACTCTCAATGGGTTCTTTTTGCATGTAGCTTTCTTTATGTAATTGAAATGTTTTGTTTCAAGTATGTTCATGGAAATCATGTGATTATGTCGCTGCCTCTTTTGTGCAAATTATAAACTTTTTGTTCTTGAACATGCACCATAGAAAGATAATTTTGACATGAGTAGGGATGCAAGTAGTAGTATCAAAAGAAGCAGCAGTAGAAGAAACTTGGAGGATCAGCACAGTGAAAACAAAGATGACTCTTTAGTTGCTAAAGATTATGTGAAAGGTGATTATGGGATCTCTGATCCACCACCTAGTTCAGGCTGGCTAGCCAAGAAACCAGTGCAATATAGGATTTTCAATCATCCTCCAGCTCCTCCACGTCATCCATGATTTGCATTAAACAGTCCAACCTGAAGATGTTTTACAGAGATACTCTTGCCAATGTTTTACAGATATACTCTTGCCATTACTACAAAGGCATGCATTTGGAAATTAGGTATATGATATTTTCAATTTTCACAAAAGTAGTATTTCTGTAAACGTGTTTCTCATTGAAGATGGCAAACATTGACATATGCCAAACCCTTATCAATTTTAGTAACCTTTGTAGCACTAGTTGTATATAAAAGTTCAATATCTTTAATATGACATCTATGTAAAGAACTCTGTTTCCTCAAACCAAAGTTATTTCTCATTTTCATTTTCTATTTCTTTCAAGTTCAAGATTCACCTGAAAATAAAGTTTTCACAACTTTTTCTAGTAAAACCTTTCTGCCAACCCTTAAATAAACTAGTGAGTGCAGCATGGAAGAATTATGCCCACCCTAAAATAAACCAGTGAGTGTTAAAAGAGGACTAAGGCTCCATGATTATGGTTAAATATTATGGTATGCTCTACTTTGGCGCTCTGCCCAGCACCTCTACTCTGCCTGTGGGTACACTGTTCTGAGATTCAAACGCATGATGTATTTGGCTTGTTGCAGTAGCGGTTGAGGGGTTCCGTACCACGGTTGACGTGCGTTCATACTATCTCCCAGCTTGGCTGGTAAGGATGACGCGGATCCATGGCTCTCAATTTCATGTCGATTCTAATTCGATTACTTTTCTTCATTTTCCTACCTCCTAAACAAACAAATGCTGCAACACTCCTCCTCTCGCTCTTACGATCTCCCTACTGCTGAGTACTTGAAAGATTGCAATGCGGCTATTTGTTCATCAGAGAGGCCGAGACTTCGCCAGTCATCATCATTCAATTCATGGATGAAGACGATCCTCTAAGGCAGCGAAAAAAGATCACGACAAACTTCTTTGATTAAGTAGATGAGTAATGCTATTGCGAAGAGTACTGCCACAATTGTCGAAGAGCTAACTAATACCTTCCACTGCGCGTCCATAATTACTAGATTTCTGTTTCCAGATGTATAACGTGTCTCAGGTGGCGATTTTTTTTTTATGAAGAATGTCCCGAGTTGATCTTCTCTAATTTATCAATGAGGTACATGTTTTATATCCCTCAGACATTTTCAAGACCAATATATAAGCCCACACATATTCTCCGTGATTTTTTTTGTCTTAAAATATATTAAGTGTCCCCATGGGGTTACATGGACTTTCAATGTAAGTTGTAACTAAAATTCATTGTCCCTATCTAATAATATTAGACATTAGACATTAATTCGAGGTAACATTGATAAAATTATGAGCTCAAGATTTAAGTTACTATGGTGGAAGATAATATAGAAAGTTTGGGCTTTCATATGGTCTATCAACAATGTTATTTTAGTTCATTATCATTCAAACAAGGGACAGTTAAGTTTGGTGTTATCCGTGTCTAAGATATTTAGATGAAAATTGATAGAGATTAGGTTTTTACCTTGATTAAGAAGATTTTTAAAATGATTAAGTATAAGGGAATGGAAATAGGAGTAGTTTTTAAAAGCAAAATCCAAGTGTGTTTTCTAGTCAATTCATCTTTATCTAAGATATTTACATGAAAATTGATTGAGATTATGGTTTTCACCTTGATTCAGAAGACTTTTAAAATGACCATGTTAAGCATAAAGGAATGGAAATAGGAGTGGTTTTTAAAAGCAAAATTCAAGTGTGCTTTCTAGTGAATTCATGAAAAGACAATAGCTGAGTCTAAAATATTTGAAACGCTTTAAAAATAAGGTTATAGTTATGGTACTGTTAACACCCAGGTTGTTCCCTATGACTCCCAAGGGAATACGACCGGGGTAACCACTAACCAATATTTGGATTATAGACCCTAGCCTATCTATAATCAGAGAGGGCTCTTTCTTTAAATTTCAGCTATGTGTTGTGAATATTTTAGGCTAGTTTAAAGTTTCAGTTTCCTGTTTGAGATTTTGGTTGGTGAACTTTTGTTGTAAGAAGGGCATGAAATGTGCAGAAGATGCTAATCCATTGGGCATATGGAGTGAGAAATGTGAGATAGTTCTGGTGCCTGTGATGGAGAAAGTTTTACTGCAAGGCTAGATAGCTATTGTTAATATAATTTTCCGTTTAGTGAGTGAAACAATGGGAAATGGAGTTACAGACAGTGTGATACCAATTTGAACAACAATATCTACTTAGTAGCATAAATGAATTACTAAACAGTGACTGTGAGATATTTAGGGCTTATTGGAGCATTTAAGAATTCCAATTTAAACAACTGAACATTTATAGTGAAGATAGATTGAGATTAGGGTGTCTCCATGGACAAATCCTGAGCTATTCTTTTTCTTTCTTTCCTAGATTTAGAACAACCTGTGAGAGTCATGAGTTAAAACAAATAACATAACATTAACAGAGATGGAGAAACACTTATTATATTAAGCCATAGCACTAGAATCTTGTAGCATTCAATGGTTCCAGTCATAGCATGCACCAGCAAGACTCAGTTCCTGTAAGCTCCAAGCTTTATTTATAACATCCTTCTGCAAGTTACAGCCGAGTTCGCATTTCTTCATAAGAGAACAACAAAAACCAACAACTCCTTGAAAGTTTGTGCGAGGGGGAATATACACAATAGGTTTTACAAAATATCTGAATGCTGAGTCATTTGATAAATTAACTATGCTCACCAACTTTACAAAATAGCAGATAAGAAAGTTATTGCTACTCTAAATGTAGGATAAATGGTCTTTAATTCTGTCACAACTCTTCTTGACCTTTGGAGGACACTGAGTCGATTGACCATTCTGCTTTAATGTTGAATGATGTGTCTTTATACTCTGTCATGCTGTAGTTTTCTCGGCCCTGTTACCTGTAGCTGTCATTGTTGCTTTTGGTGGTCGAATTTTCTTGCTGAGTTGGCTCATTCCACTTTTTCCAGTCATAGTATATGCATCATATTTTCTGAATGTGATAACTTATATATCTTGATGACAAAACTTTGATGAAACCCCCTGCTTATAATAATAACTGTATCATTGAGGTCCACCATTCCTGTGTAGGCAATTGATGCCTCAAAATTGCATCCAAGGTCTCATTTGCCTCCGTGTATTTGTAGAAGTTCGGAGGCACTTCAAATAAATGGCTAATCTCATTCATAATAAAAAACAAATTCTCTACTCTGTCATAGAGACTTTGCCCAGATGTTGGCCCTATTACCTGTGAGCTGCTTGATCCTTGACTGATCTGATTGGTGGCAAATGTATTCACCCTTTTTGCATAAACCTCATGTGATAGAAGTTTCCCTGCACTATTGAGCAAGCTAGGAAGACCTCTTCCCTGTAATGCTGCAAATTTGTCCATGAACTTGTTGACCTCTATTTGCATGTCCTGGCTTCTTCTATCCAATGTCTGCACCAGGATTTTCAGTGTGAGGACCCTCTTTATCAGCTGGATAGTTTTTGTTCTGTTGGAGATCCCAATTGCTGCCAGCTGAGGACCTGTCCGGTTATTAAGCACATTAATCATTCTGCTGGCTATCTCAGGCATACTGCCTAGAGATGCCCTTGCTCTATGGACTTCCTTTTGTGCTTTGCCTATAAGCTCCATTTGCTCATGGATAGTTTCAATGTATTGCCACTGATCCGTTATTGATTGGCCAATGTGGGTCCACAAAAATGTCCTGATCTCAGCCACCACTTTGTCAAGGGTGAGCTCTTTCTCCAGCTCCTTTATCCTTTCTTTGAGAGATTTTATTTCTCTCCCTTTCTCAGCCACATTCTGCTTGGATTTGTCATATTTCTCATTCATCTTGGCCAAATTCTCCTTGGCTCCATTCAGTTCTGTCATCTCGGCTTCAAGGGCCTAGATCTCACCCATCAATTTCTGCATGTCAAGGCTCGAAGCCTGCTCTGTCGTTGGTGTTGGTGTTGCTGTTGATGTTGATGGTGCTCCTGGTTCTGTGGGAGGAGGAGTAGCCTTTGGGGGTTCCTCAAGGTTTATAACCTCTGGAGGGGGCTGAGAAGTCTAGCCTCCCTCTTTCTGCTGCAGGGCTGCCTGCAATGCAGCTTCTGTATCCTCCATCTTCCCTTCTGTCTGCACTAGCTGTTTGTGCAGTACTACCAGCAATGTAGCTACCTCCTGGTCTTGCCTCTGCTGAGCAACCTCATCTGTTTGGGGGTGAATGGTTGCTGGGAGCTTCACCTTCTTTCTTAGGGTTGCAAGGTGTGCATCTCTTATCTTCAGCAATGATTGTATGGCTTTTGGATCCTTGTGGTCATGCCCAAGTTCTATAATTATGTCCTCCAAAGACTTGATTCTGTTGTCTTTGGCCTGAGAGGATGCTTTCTCCAACTCAAGTTGGGCAGCTTTATTATTTAGGCTGTTTTCCAACCTATTAGCCAACATTGTTTTGTCTGAGAATGTTGCATAGACCATCTCACCCGTTTTCTTGTGAAGCTCTATTTGGTCCATAGGGTGGATGTCCTTTGCAAGAACCTCAAGGTTGGTTCTTATATAGTGTGCAGCTGACTGTGGCTGCAGCATGGTGGGCATGAAATGACTCATGGTCATTTTTCCTTCTGTGATGTCATAGGCTGACATAAGCCTTTGTTGATTGGTGGGGGCCATCTTCAGCAACTGGTTGTAGATTTGGAGCCTGAGTGGCTCATTTCTCCTCTTGATCTCAATAAATTTTTGCTTGATGCCTACCTCTTCTCCCCTTTGATGACTTTAGGAGCTGACCTTTCCTCCAATAGTTCTCTCTTGTTCCTGCTGAAAGGCACTGGCCGATGCCTCCATACTTGGTGGGCCCATTCCCAACGATTGCCCCATAGGCATTTCTTCCTTAGAGAGGGGATTTAATCTCTGCCTTTTATCCCCTTGATTTGTTGACGTGGTGAGGGGAGTCTCATGTTCTTTGTCCCTCTTCTTTCCCTTTTCCTCCTTTTGTGGAGTTTGAAGCACTGAGGCCTCCACTGCCTTTTCTTGCCCATAAGGCATTTTATCTTGAGCCTGTTGCTCAGTTGGTGTTGGGGCTTCAGCCATTTGCTCTTGCTGCATAGGCTGTCCCTCTTCTTGATGTTCTTCTTGCTGTTCATGCTCCTTTTCTACTTGTTGTTCTGTTTGCTGCTCTGTCCTAGGAGGTGGTTGTTCCTGCTCCACCTGCTTGCCTTTATCTTTGCTTGATTCCTGTTGGGCAACTCCAGCTGCTTGCTGCTGGGCTGTAGAAGATGAGGCAGCTGCTCCAATTTGCCTTTGACAGGAGGAAGAGACCTACCCACAAGTTTCTAAGTCAGCCTGTTTTTCAAGATTCCTTGCCTCTCTTTGTAGCATTTGTTCCCTACCAATTGGCTCTTCTAGGGTGCCCTCTTTCCAGCTTAAAGCATTGGCATACTGCTCAATATGAGGCAGTTTCACGTGAACGTAGCCACCCAATTTGTATTTTATCCTTCTGAGGGAAATGAAGTGATTAGGGTCATAAGGCACCCATTTGAAGCTGGTTTGTAGTCTGAGGGTCTCTAGGATCAGGTCAGCTTCCTTCCATCCTTCCTCCCTTTTATTGTACAGAAAAGGGCCTAGCTGATTTCTCACCTTAAGCTGCACCTTTTTGCTTTTACTTTGGAAAAGGACAAAGTCTGCATTTCCAAATTGCCTAAAGTACTCTAGAGCAAAGAGTCTCATAGGGACATATCTTGGCAGCCTATAAGGACTCAACTCACACACATATATTCTGATTACTGTGTGGTGTTGGTAAAAGTACCAATCACCAATGCTATAGACCTATGAGAGGTGAAGAATTCTTTGCATTTCCTCTGTCAATTTGGGAGGAGGGACACCCAATAACAAGGTCATAGCTGGATGGATGAAAAAGTCAATGAATTCACACTAGGTGTAAGGTGAATAAGCCAAATGATGGCAGATTGAAGACCAAAACACTACAGACCTTGGGCTTCCCTGGGCATTTAGTTTCTTGAGAGGGACAGGGAAGGCATTAGGCTGATAGAAAAATAATAAATGATATATGTACCTTGTGTATTTAAACACCTTTTCCCTTTCTAGATTCATTAATTGCTCATGAATCTTATTGGCAATAAAAGTGACAAAATCATAATGTACAGCAGGAGGCATTCCTGGGGAGAAAATGGACAACATGGCCATAATGGTTTCATCCAGATCCTCATATGACCCATAACCCAGGATGTAACTGATCAACTCCACTAGCATTTTGCGCAGCTCATTAAGATATTGATATGCTATGGGAAGGGCAGTGCTCATAGATTGATATTGAGGCTGAATAAACAACTGATTAATCCTGGCAATCTGATCACTGGACAACTTGCCCCCTTTCGTTATCAAGTCCTGGATGGAGAGAGGAGTTAGGGGCTTTGCAGTGTAAAAGTGCAGCATTTCATTGATGGCCTCAGGGGTGATATGGAACAATACTGAGCTTGAGGGGCTGAGGACGGCTCTCTGACAGGGGTCATAGCTCGACCTGCATTGATTTATCAAGTCTGGGAGGACATTGACTTGAGGAATGTTGTAAATGGGTATGTGGGAGTCCCAAATTCCTAACGTATCAGCCCCACTGAGATATTGGGCCTTTAACTCAGTCAACAGGTGAATATTGAATTTGGCTGTCATAGCCATGGAGTCTAACATCTGGTAATCTCTATCACCCAGGACCTTCCACTCTAGCTCTCTGTGTGGGGCGTTCAGAGGCTAAACATTCAGGGCTACTGGTGTTTCCATGGCTGGGTAGTACTTGTGAGTTTGTACTGAAACTGGCTTTAGTGGGCATGAGAACACAGAGGGCTAATTTTGCATAAGTAAAGCCAATTGTAAGGGTAAATGAGGCAACTGTGGTGACAAATGGCGTAGAATGCTTAAAGGGAGTTAATTTAGGGACTGCAGGGACTGACAACTCTATTTTTCCAGTGAATTATGCCTTTCAGGTTTTCAGTCCATGAATGCGTGGACAGATTGGGAATTTAGGGAAAGGTGATTGTATATGGGTTCAGTGAGCGAATTTCGACCCTGCAATTGTGAAGGAGTGCTGGTTTGCCGGGAATTTACTGGTAAATTGGCTGTAATTACTCTTGTTAATTGAGTGCTGTAGAATTATGGATAGAAGCAAGCCTTGAGGGGATTCTTTGGGAAAATACCTGGTGAATTACCGGCAATGGTCGCAAATGCAGGCGGGTGGGAGGCGGCAGCGTCCTTCAGGTTGATTTTTGCAAGTTGGCGATAGGTGGTTGTAAATTACATGCAGAGGTGAGCAATAGTTCAATTTGCAAAAGTGAGGAAAAACGCGAAAATTGGCTAAAATATGGACTTTTTGGGTATTTGGCGCGCTTTTTTGGATGACGTCAGCATGATGTCATCAGGTGGGGTCAGGGTCGGGTGATGTCAGCATGACGTCATCAGGTGACATGGCAGTCTGTGAGTGGTCCACGGGGATTGCACAGGTGGCGGACACGTAGGAGCGCTGGCGGGCGGGGGTGCTGACAGGGCGCTGAGTGGAAGTGAGGTGGGCGGGCGGAGCACTGGCGTGTGCAGGCGGTATTGCAGAGTGATAAGTGTGTTTTCTCGGACCGCCTTCTATACGGTCGCGGTATTGTCAGAAGGCGACTCGAGAAAATCTGGGGGTGACGCGTGGCGGAGGCCTGACGTCACCCTCTGACAGTTTCTCGGGTGGTATCTTTCGGTCATGGAGGCCCGTCTGATATGTATGTGGGCCGTCAGATGGGAAAGCCCAGATCCGACGGTCGACGGATTGATAAGTTGCAAGGACGATATGGAAGGCGGGCAACATAAAATATTAATATTTTTGGAAATACGAGCCCGACAGAAACATTAGCAAAAGTGGGTTTTCGGGTTGTTTTGCAGAGTTACGGGTTAAATGGATTTTTACAAAGGTTAACTTGCAAAGCGGGTTTTTGGCTAATTAATCCGAGCAAGTCCCCGATTAATCCCAGGATTAATTATTTAGCTCTTTGGGTCACATTCAAATGTTTTTAGCGCTTGAAGACATTGAAAATCATACATAGATCTATGATGCTCGGGGGAGGGGATACTTAGATTTCTTGGGGTTTTTTGCCAAGTTTTACATAGTAATAGGGGAATCGGGGGTATAGGGAGTTAGATAGTAATAGGTTAGTAGTTAATATGAGTGAGAGAGGTGGATGGGGGGGTGGAATACTAAGTGTTGTTTATATAAAATCAACTTAGTTATTTGGAAGTAGATCAAAATGAAAAGAGTAATTGCACAAGAAATGTGGCTCTTGAAGAGACTAGAACCAACAAAAGACTTTGACTTTCTTTGTGAACATGGGTGGCATAGGGATGTTAGTCATGAATGCGATAGGGGGTGATTTTGGAAGTTAGACATGCTCCATTAAGCTTCTGCAAGATTGCTGCAAATAGGCCATTTGTACTGGCACCATATTTTTACCTTTTCTTTAGGCCAGTGAAATGCCATGAACCATGCTTTCTGCAACCCCCTCTGCCTACCCACTCTATTGCCTAGCATTTTTTGTTACTCCAAGGAGGGTGCAATTAGATTTGCAAACCCTTTTGTGCCTTTTCTTTTCCTTTGGCTTTCTTTTGATTTTCTATCTAAAGCTACCCTTATTGCTTCCAAGGCCCCAGATTAAACAGTTGGGAACCTTCTTTCTCTACCTATCTACTTTACCTGCCAAGATTGAGTTGTTTGGACAAGTTTCTTTCTCTAATCTACAACAAAAATTGAAACATGGCATGACCCAGCTTAGGCTGTTGGATCACCCATTCTGAGGTAAGGTAGCATCAACCAAATGTAGGTATACTTTCTCTACAAAAATATGAGATCTTTATATCATCAAAGTAGATCATATTGGCACTTCCCCTGCCAATCATGAAAAACGAAACCTATTGGTATAGGTAGCTAACAGTGGCTCCACTTGGGGATGGGTTTTCTTTTGAAAGACCAAGAACAACAGGTCAGAATGCCTTGGCCCTTGACATGGCCCTACCAAAACTTGAAAACTTTCTCTTTGTACTTCAAAACTAGAGGTTGTCACCTATCTGGAACTTCTGGAATATAAAGCCTTTTTCTGCTTAATTACAACAATCTTTTGAACTGAACTATTTGTATGCTGAAAGAAAATATATACAACTAATTATGTACATGAGGAAGGACCCTGCTATATGCATGGAAAGTAGTCAAAATAATGCTTCAACATCCTTCCATTGACAAGACCTTCATTTAAGTCAGTTTCATCCAGATTTTTTAGGAAGTAGGTGTTGTTTCCTTGGACTGCTTGGATAGTAAATGGTCCTCTCCAAAGAGAATCAACTTTTCCATGTTTTCCTTTATCTTCCCTTCTTGAATCCCACTTGAGGACTTTGTCACCTACGCTGAAATTTTCAGCCTTAGTCCTTCTATCAAAAGCTTTCTTTAACTTTTCTTGGAGAACTTGTACTCTGCTATAAACTTGATCTCTGGTTTGCTGCAAACATATTATTTGATTGATCCTTCTTTGCATGTCATTAGGCTCAGCTTGACTTTCTTGAAGAAGTTTCATAACAGGAACCCCTAGTGATGAGGGAAATTTGGCTTCTAATCAATAGACTAACTCATATGGGCTGACCCCAATGGATCTCTTGGTTGTTAGTCTATCTGCCCATAATGCATTCACAAGTTTCTTATGCCAATTCTTTTTATTTTCTTCCAATACCTTCTTGATGATGTTTATCAAGCTTTTATTTGAGGATTCAGCTAGGCCATTTCCTTGAGAGTAGTATGCAGTGGAATGGCCCAAAGTAATATGAAATTTGTGACAGAAATTCACCATTTTCTTGGATCTAAAAGCATTAGCGTTGTCTGTTATTATCTTGTTGGGGCAATCAAATCTAGACAATATATTGTTCTCTAAAAACTGAATGATTACTAAATCATTTTCCTGTCTACATGGGATGGCCTCAATCCATTTGGTGAAGTAGTATGTGGCCGTGAGGATCCATCTATGTTGGCCTGAGGATGAGGGATGAATTTCCCCAATGAAATCCAAGCCCCATTGCTGAAAAGGTCTCTCTGTTGCAATAGGCCTCAAAGGGAGTGGCAGTAATTTTCTCTTTCCCTCAAATATTTGACATTTATGGCATGAGGTGGTGAAACTTTTGACATCAGGGAACAAAGTGGGCCAATAGTAACTAGCCCTCAGTATTTTATCCACAGTAGACTTCTAATACAAGTGTCCACCACAATCACCTGCATGAAATTCTTTTATGACATTGTTAGCCACATTCTCAATTAAGCAGTTTAGCAATATACCCTCATGGTTTTTCCAAAGAAAATTGCCCTCTATTACACAAAATCTTGAAGATTTCGTTTTTAAGAACCTACATTTAGTTCTGGACAATCCTGGGGGAGCACACAGGTTTTGCAATATATAAAAGATAGCAGAATACCATAGAGATTGTTCAAAGGCTACATTGATCTTTGGAGTCGCCAGCTCTGGTTCACTGTCCAGTTGGTTGATGTCCAAGGCTTGGAAATTTGTTTTAGACATTAGTTTGGCCAAACCTTACCCTTTTATCAGTTTTGTAGGTTTTATTTCAATGTCAAATTCTAAGATGTTGGCAATCCATTTTCCTCTTCTGCCCTCCAAGTTCTCTTGAGTGAGTATGTCTTTGACAATGGGACTTGGTACATAAGCTATAACATGGGAGTATATGATATAAATTCTAAAGTCTTTGATGGCTTTGACCAAGGCATATGCTTGCTTTTCCATGATCTGATATTTTAGGGGCGCATCTCTGAGAGCTCTACTAAAGAATGCAATAGGTCTCTCATTTCCTTGGTCATCATTCTGTAATAGGATATCAGCAATAGTATGCTGGGAAGCAAAAGAGAAAATGATAAACTCTTTGTCAAATTGAGGATTTGTTAAGGCTGGAGTTTGGGTAAGGGCCAACTTTATTCCTTCAAAAGCTTGATTTGCTTCTACTGTCCATTTTACCTTTGAATCCTTTTTCAGCATGTTATTTAGTAATCTGCTTAATTCTGCCAAATTTGCGATGAATCTCCTGAGGAAGTTGATCTTTCCCAGGAATGCTTGTAATTCTTTGATGTTTCTTGGGTGGGGCATTTGCAAGATGGCCTGTATTTTGTCTGGGTCAATCCTAATGCCATCCTTTGAAACGATATGACCTAATAACTTACCTTCTTCCAAACCAAACAGGGATTTGTTGGGATTTAAGGAAATTCCATATTTCCTGCAAGTTGTGAATATTTGCCTTAGATGTTTCAAATGTTCTTGGTCAGACTTTGAGAAAGGTGTGAGGTCGTCTAAGTAGATGACAAGGAAATCATGGATTTCTTTGGCAAAGGCAATACCAATTGCCTTTGAAAGTAGTCCTGCATTTTTCATCACCCAAAAAGGCATTTTGACATATTTGAAGGTTCCCCATGGGGTTGTAAATGATGTTTTGTCTTGATCATCGGGGTGGACTAGGATCTGGTTGAAGCCTGAGAATCCATCAAGTAAAGAAATTCTTGATGCCCCCACTACTCTTTACAGGATGTGATCCATCTTGGGTAAGGGGTAATTATCTGTTAGGGACACTTGATTTAAGTTCCTTAGATCAACACAAAGCCTTATTTCACCAGTTTTCTCTCTTGTAGGGACCAAATTTGAAATCCATTCTAATATTTTATCGGTGTTATTATGCCATCTTTAAACATTTTTTGTACCTCTTTTTCAATTGAAGGGAGAAGCATAGGATTGATTCTCCTCAATTTCTGTTTAAAAGGTTTTTGATTTGGCTTAAGAGGGATAGTATGTTGTATGATGGAGGTATCATAGGACTTTAAATCCTCATAACTCCATGCAAATACATCTTGGAATTCTTTAAAGAGGTCAATGTATTTAGGCTTTTGATCAGGTGGTAGAGATGCAGATAATTTAATTATCTTGGGATTTTCAACAGTTCCAATGTTGCACTCTTCAATGGAAGCATTAAGGGGCTGCAATTTTGGTTTTCTAGGGACATCATTTGAGTCAAAAATGTCCTCCAATGGAGTTAGGCCTGTTGGAAGGAAATTGTCTTTCCATTGTATAACTTCAGCTTCAGTATCAGCGATTTCCTCTGAATGAACTTGTTCAAGTTCTTGTATTTTTTCCTGGTCAAAGTTTGTTGGAAAAAGCATTTGATTTGCTGTTTCGAGTGAGATATTTGTTTGGTGTTGTTCAGCTAGTGTTTGTGAATCACTTGCGGCCTCTGTATCAATTTTCAGTCCTGAAAACTCTTGCTGCAGAGTTAAGAAATTGTTTATTTGTGTATCATCCTCAAATACTTGCCAATCTTTGACATTGTTTGGGACAGAAGGTCTGTGTTTTATCTTAGTTGTAAAGCAATGCTGGGGTTCAAAAGGTAGTTTGCAAGTGCTTGCAAATGTGGCCAAACTATGAGCATGAAGGTTATGGGTTCTAGGAATTTTGGTTATTTGGAAATCAGTGAAGGAATTTAGTATTTCAGCGGCAACAGACCTATAGGATCTCAGTCTTTTGTCATTAGTGACAAAATTTCCTTTTACTTGTTGGATGATTAGGTCTGAGTCTCCTAGGATTGAAACTTTTATGGCTTGTAAGGATTTTACTAGCTTGA
>APFE031404597.1:2751-15983 GCA_000404065.3 Pinus taeda | reverse complement strand
ATATATATATAACAGTCAAGTTTACCAACAGAATTATAGAACCTTTCCATACAATATATCTTCCTTGGCAGTTAAATATCCAGCAGACATAGAAATAACGAGTCTTCAACTGATTGTGTAACATGCAAATATAATACGCAGACACAATATGTATACATACCCAACGAGTTAGATCTCTTCCGCCGCCACTTACACAATTGACCTTTTAGTTTTCACATCCACGATTTATGATTTGAGCAAATAATCACAGGGTTACGCCATTCATCATTGCATGGCTTCAACATTGATTGGAACGCCGAGGCTGCACATTCCAGCTCCACATAACGCTAAACCCAAGGCCCTTTTTACATGCGCAGGCAAACAATCTTAAGTTCCTCTGCGCCGGTATGGTCTCAAACCCGTGATAACGCTGGCCAATTTATACATATAATTATATGCTGGTTTCAAACAGTAAATTCAACGCAGAAGGTAACCACACCGTGGCCCTTTTTACCCACGAACGCATCGCCACTAAGCTGTAAGATCTCACACGACAGTTCAAAGTTCTGCGCTGGTATAGTTCCAAATAATGATAATAAACGTATAGCATTCAATCATAAACCAGAAGTAATAATCTTGGAGAACCAGAGGCGCATGCACAACCATCATTTAAGCTGTAACTAATCACGAAAGAAAACGAATTCATCATCATTACACAGTATCTGCGCATGAGTAAACAAATAAGAACCAATTGCGCCCATGAAATCTTAACATTATATGACATCAATTTCTGCCATCAAGCACAGAACCACCTCAGAATTTTATTAAATCCAACATATTCATATTTACAATAAACAGAAATTCCCACAGAGTTTTCTTCATGACCAGATATTCCAGGTCGATGGCCTTTTTACAATTGCCCAAAGCTCCCAAGCGGAACTTCTCACACTCACTCCCCTGCTCCAAAATGAGCTTTCGCTCTCTTTAAAAACTCACGCTATTACTAAAAAAAATCCCTTGCTCCACACAGGACCTCCTATTTCTTCGAAAACTCTTAACAACAACCGCCTATCTATTTTCTCTTGTGCACATCTATTTTAACCAATCTTATCACTAATCTAAATAAGGCAATTACACACTTATTACAATAACAAATTATTTGAAAAGTTTATCCTTCTCCGTAATCTT
This sequence comes from Pinus taeda, assembly GCA_000404065.3. NCBI lineage: Eukaryota > Viridiplantae > Streptophyta > Pinopsida > Pinales > Pinaceae > Pinus > Pinus taeda. The sequence goes on along the minus strand of APFE031404597.1, from coordinate 14,816 downwards.
CAAATTTGACTAACAGTCAATGAATTTTACTGTGATTAGCCGCAACATATGGACAATCCTCCACATTTCTAGCTAATGCCGATGCTCCTGCATCAGATTCCCGAAGTTTAAATTAACCATGATCTCCTGATCATGCAATTCTGTTCTATGTCCTCCTGGATCACATATTCGGTTTGATAGTTTGTTCTTAGTTACTGTTGTTGTTTGTCCCTTAAGTCTTATACCTTTGTGCTGTAATTTCCCACTATCTGCTGCTGCCTTTTTCACATATTTCGCTGCTGGTTTTCTTACTCTAATTTGCAAGTTTCCATTCCCTTCACCTGTACCATTTCTACTAACTGCACTGTCCACAATATCCGTCTTTAATCCTCCTTCACTCTGGCTTGCTTCAAAATCAATGATCTTCAATAACTCAGTGTATCCTTTGAATTCAAAATTTTTTTTGCCATCCTCCTTACTCTGCATATGACTATGAGTAGCCATTTCTTCAACAGTCTTCAATAATTGTTTGTCTTTCCTCAAATCGATAGGACTTTTTTGTAGTCCCACCATGGAATTGTCTTTAGACTGCTGATCTATATCAACCTCATTTGACTGTTTCATACCAAACAGGATTTCATCTATGAACGCCTTCTGTTGCAAATGATCAACGCCTTCTTCTTCTAAAAAGGATTCTTCATCATACTTTACTTCAAGAGTTTCATTTCTGGTTGTGACAATTTCATCAGGTTGTCCATCATCCTCTGCATATCTTTCAAACATACACAAACTATAAGAATCAAAATCACAAGGCTTCATTGCCTCATCTGCTTTCCTTGTCAACATATCTTCGAATTGTGCTGAATTCTTCCAGTAGTCCATGAGATCTTCAGCTTACCTCTCATTATCCTCTTCTCCCAACATTTCACCTTGTTTTGGTCTGCAAATGGAAACTTCCAATTCTACCTCTGCTTCTCTGAGTTTCTCTGATTCCTCTTGAGCACTCAATATCTGCTCAATCTTTCTCAATTCTTCTGCTATCTCTAACTTCACTTGTTGATTCCTCCTTCTTCGTAGCCTTGGCCACTTTACTCTTTTCCTCATGGTCCAAACACTTTTCTGCAGCATCTTCATCAATATTCCAATCTGGAAATCTATCTCAGCTTTCTCTCTGTCAAAGTCTTCTTGACTTATGCCATTTACTTTGGCATCTTCCATTCTGCTGTGGCTTCCTTGTGAACTTCTGCTATGACTATCTGTAGTCATTTTCTGCTCCTCTCTTTTCATGAGCTCCTCGCACCTCTGCAACAGTAAGTCCTTCTTACTGCAATCTTACCTCACTAAGCTCTCCTCACTTAGTCTTTTGGTAAGCACGATCCCCTATCTGGAATCTTCTCCTGAGCACACCTTTGCTCCCTCTAGGCTTCTACAATCTCTCACTCTCTTCCCATAACACTTCAATTGTCTTTTCTGTCCAACCTCTTATTGGATTCTTCAAGTTCACTACCACTTATGCTTTTAAGAACGCATCTGGTTCTTCTTTCACAGCTTCTCTTGATTTATTGTGCTATAGTCTTCACTCCTTCGGGGCTGTCACCGTGTTTTGAATGGATTTCCTCACTGCTGCAATCTGATACTAAACTTCCTTCAGAAAACAAACTTATACAATTTCAACAGAGCCAAGCTCTGATACCAAAAATGATGCGGCCCAGGCCACTCCCAGGCCACAACTACCAGGACCTTTCCTCTTTCATGCATATAAAGCTTGATTCATGGCTATAAAACAAATGGTTGGCATCAAATCTAATCCACAACTCATTAGTAACAATCTCAATGTATACAGGCTGGAGTGCGCCCTCACCTTTAACTTCAAGTCTTATTACAAACCGAGGCTTTTCCTGGAAGCGCTTAAGGAAGTGCCAATTGGCGGAATTATACAGCACAATATGTATTTATGCGTGGAGGTTTACACAACATGGCACATTATATATATATATATATATATATATATATAAATATATATATTATATTATATATAATAATATATATATATATATAATATATATATATAATATATATATATATATATATATATATATTATATATAATATTATATATATATAATATATGATATATATATATATATATATTATAATTATATATATCTATATATATATATATAATATATATATAATAATCTATATATATATATATATAGTATATATATATATATAACAGTCACAGTTTACCAACAGAATTATAGAACCTTTCCATACAATATATCTTCCTTGGCAATTAAATATCCAGCAGACATAGAAATAACGAGTCTTCAACTGATTGTCTAACATGCAAATATAATATGCAGACACAATATGTATACATACCCAACGAGTTAGATCTCTTCCGCCACCACTTACACAATTGACCTTTTAATTTTCACATCCACGATTTATGATTTGAGCAAATAATCACAGGGTTACGCCATTCATCATTGCATGGCTTCAACATTGATTGGAATGCCGAGGCTACACATTCCAGCTCCACATAACGCTAAACCCAAGGCCCTTTTTACATGCGCAGGCAAACAATCTTAAGTTCCTCTGCGCCGGTATGGTCTCAAACCCGTGATAACGCTGGCCAATTTATACATATAATTATATGCTGGTTTCAAACAGTAAATTCAACACAGAAGCTAACCACGCTATGGCCCTTTTTACCCACGAACGCATCGCCACTAAGCTGTAAGATCTCACACGACAGTTCAAAGTTCTGCGTTGGTATAGTTCCAAATAATGATAATAAATGTATAGCATTCAATCATAAACCAGAAGTAATAATCTCGGAGAACCAGAGGCGCATGCACAACCATCATTTAAGCTGTAACTAATCACGAAAGAAAACGAATTCATCATCATTACACAGTATCTGTGCATGAGTAAACAAATAAGAACCAATTGCGCCCACACAATCTTAACATTATATGACATCAATTTCTGCCATCAAGCACAGAACCACCTCAGAATTTTATTAAATCCAACATATTCATATTTACAATAAACAAACATTCCCACAGAGTTTTCTTCATGACCAGATATTCTAGGTCGATGGCCTTTTTACAATTTCCCAAAGCTCCCAAGCGGAACTTCTCACACTCACTCCCTTGCTCCAAAATGAGCTTTCGCTCTCTTTAAAAACTCACGCTATTACTAAAAAAAATCCCTCGCTCCACACAGAACCTCCTATTTCTTCGAAAAATCTTAACAACAACCGCCTATCTATTTGATCTTGTGCACATCTATTTTAACCAATCTTATCACTAATCTAAATAAGGCAATTACACACTTATTACAATAACAAATTATTTGAAAATTTTATCCTTCTCCGTAATCTTCAAATTTGACTAACAGTCAATGAATTTTACTGTGATTAGCCACAACATATGGACAATCCTCCAAATTATTGGCTAATGCCGATGCTCCTGCATCACTGGGTGAACCAGGACCACTAGAAGTTGGAGAAGCAAATCCTGAAGATGGAGTAGGAGCAGGTTCAGTTTCACGCTCAGAAATTTCAGGTTCTTCAGCTAATTCACTAGTAGGAGAAAACCTACCAGTAACTTCGGAAAGTGAAATTGGCTCAGAAATATACTTCGTTGTCTATACTTGATAATTAGGATGAAAAATTAAGACTCTTCGGCTTTTGGTGACCCAACTTTACTGTCCCTAGGTGATTCAAGAGCTCATAGCCCTTCAAGATAGCTTGGTGTATACTCGGTAGGCTGCCCTCGAAGTCTACATGATTTTCTCGGTAATTCAACCACGATTAAATATTTAATTATTCACACACAAACAAAGAAAATCTCAATAAAACCACGTAAAGTCTCTAAAGAACCAAACAGTTGAATCACACACGTAAAAAATCTAATAGTTTAAACCACACACAAATAGTAACTTTCCATACAAAAAACACTAGTTGGTGATGAAATCCAACATCGTATAATTTAATACAGAAAGGGCGGTTGGAACAGTTACCCCTACAACCTGCTTAATGAAACAGACTGGCACAAGTTTCTTCACAAAAACCGTCTTGAGTGAAGAGAACCCCCCAGAGAGTCCAAGTGAGTCTAGTCGACATCTGTTCCAGGTAGAGTGAGAACCATTCTTCACCGCCACCTTAGGAAATAATCTTAATTTTATGGACGCTAAGGTTACCGACAACAATAAATTCAACTGCGGGAATAGTCTACGATCTGATCTATGCACAAAGGCAGAGTAACAAAGCTCAATCCCCTTGAAGACTCCTCGACATGATCAATCTGAGGTTTACCAACAAGTGACCCCAGGCTCCTCGGCAATGGTTAATCCGAGATTTACCATTTATAATACGCACAAATCTTCTATCTTTCCCAATGATACAAACTTGATTATCTCAAAGGTTCGAACATGATCTCGTGATTGAATCCTTTAAGAGGAGCTTCCCAGATTATATCAATTACAATTGGATTTATTTCCTGCCGCAAGATATAGCTACTTTTTTGTTTTAACTATCTTGGAGAGTTAATTACTTCCTACTCCAAGATGCTAGCCTAAGCTATATAGGTGATAAGAGCCCTAGAAATAAACAAGATTGCTAGATCAATTTTAATTAAGCGTTACTTTTATGGGATTTTTCTTAATTCAATAGGTATGGAAATGAAACTTTGATGGTATGAAGACTCAACTCCAAAAACACTAAAAAATGCACCTAAGAATGATAAACAATTTGTTTTTCCCTCAATAAATTTCTAGCTAAAAGAAAGAGTTTGAGAATGAAATTCTTTGAAGAACAAATCTTTCTTTCAATGTGTAAATGAAAAGAAAATATTTTTGTATTCTTCAATAAGAACTCAAAACGATAATACTAATTATGCTCACAAAAAATCCCTTTTCTTTTTCAACAGTCAAAAACTGCAAAAAACGATTCTTTCAAAAGAGATTCTACAATTTCTAGAAAACACTCAAAACTACAAAAACTAATCTTGAGATCTAAAAAACTTCTAACAACCTAACCGAAATAAAAGCTTCAAATATTTTTGAGGAAGTTTTACTTAGTTATTCAGTAAACTAAGGATTAATTCATTCAGAATAACAAATCAATCAAAAAACATCCAGCTATGTTTTCTTTTATAAAAATGAAATTCAAAACTTATAACCAAGTTCATTGAAAGATTTCCAAAGAGAAAACAAAATCTATTTCCCACCAGGGGTAGATTTCACAAACCAGTCAGACTCATCAAGAAGACAAAAAGACAGCAGGGTGATCTAAAGTTTCTTAGGCTTCTAATCATTGAGTCACTACAGAGACTAAGTGAAAACCAATCCAGGCATGGAAAACTTCTAGAAAATAATCTAAAACAAAAATACCAATGGAACTTACTCACAAAAGATTTTTGACAGAACACATGTAGATCTGGGTAGACACTAAAAGTCATAAATGGAACCTAAACTTAACTGGAAGAAAACATTTTAGGTTTTTCAAAAAATTTCACAGGGTTTGCAGGCTTCTAGAAGAACCAGATGCGGTACCACTCTGTGTACTAAAGGAAAAGTGTGTAGATGCCCGCACTATCTGTAAAAAGAAAGTGTGGTCCTCTGAAAACTTCGAAAAAACAAAAAATAATCCAGATCCTAAAAACTACCCAATCCCACACACATCAAGCAAAAACCAGAAACAAGAATAAGTTTCTCAAGTCAAAGACAAAGGAAAACCAAAAACGAAATTTAGTTCCTGAGTGGAGTCGCCAATTTCTTTGCCGAATAAATAATTCTTGCGGACAAGGCTGGTCTCCCTAGTATCAAAATATATCTAGAAACAAGTAGGACAAGCAAATCTACCTTTCTCTAAACATATTGCAATTCATTGATAAAAACTATAGAGGTGTTTAGACCCTACCTTAAGTCCAACGGTAGTTTGTAGTAGCCATCCTTCAATCGTCTGAAAGAGTTTCCTTTTGAGAACTTGCAATCACAAACAATCACACATCAAATAACACCTGCATAGCTAATATCATAAATCATGTTCATTATGGTGATCAAGGAATCCATAAAACAAACCATAAAACATAGCTTATTGAGAAAAATAAACTTATGTGTATTAACTTTGAAATAGAAGAACCTTACAACCTTTGGTGCCTTGATGTTGAACAAGCTCTTCCCAGGGTCCAAACATGAATCTCCTTTACTTTGACAAGCCTCACACTCTTCCAAATAAGGTCAAAGAGGTATGTAATCTCTCCTCACAAAAGCTCAATTAGGAAGCCTAAGTTCCAGCAGCATTTCACCTCAAAAATATACAGCTTTCAACCCCCCAGTAACCAGCCCAATGCTTCATTTTTATAGTGCAAAGGAAGGAGGTTACAGGTCCACCTATGAAGGGATAGAGTCCTCCTTCAAAGGGATAAGCTCCTCACATAAAGGGGTTATCTCCTTAAGGTATGGGATGCATGAACCTTAAAGGAGTGAACTTGCCACCTCAAGATTCCTTACAAAAGCTTCTAGAAATGACTCAATGTGAGTTTTTAAGAATATACTTGCACCTTTTTTACTTTTACAGGGGTCCACACCCATAAAACAGAGGCAGAGCAGTCAGGTGCACAAGAGACATGACCATTAGGTGCGAGACCGTAGGTAATGCTAAGAGAAAGTGCGGAACTAGAGTTTTAGAGACTTTCGAGGGCTTTCTCTTATTTTCAAGGCTTGATATGAATAACTGAGGCTTAAGACTTGCAAAGGAGGAAAGTATGACTGGTAATGGACTCACACAGATTGCAGAATGTCAAGGTGACAATTTTCGTGAAACAAGACTTGTAGTGTTTTAATTGCGTAATGTCACAAATGTAAAAAAATAATTCTCAATTAATAAAAATATTTGCACCTAGAAAATATGGAAACTGAGAAAAAATGCACCAAATAAACCAATATAATATTTAAAAAAACTAAATAGTATGGGGGGATATGCTATCCTATTTATGTTTTAAGCCATTTTATATATCAATTTATTTCTCTGTATTATTTGTATCTCTCTCACATTCAACTTCATTAACCAATGTAGCCACACCATGCCATGATAAGTTACAATAAATTGTCTTTTTCCATCATTTAATTGATACCATCATGCAATCAATGTTGTTTTAAACCTATAAATGTAATGAATTGCACTCTCATCCAAATATATTAAAATAAGAAATTAGTATATAATTAGTCACCAGAGTATACCTTCATAATAATGGATTACGTAGAAAGACTAAAAATTAAATAAGTATGATGTAAATGAAAAATTTCAAATGTGTTTTAAATATCCACCATCTGCTTACATGTCACCAATAGGTGCTCCCCTTAATATGGTGTATATTTAAATCAATAATTAAGATACAAAGCGAGATTCAAGTAATACACATCTATAGCCTCCCATTTGGGTTCAAAAAACATCATGAAGTGAGGCTCAGGGAGGTCTATGCCATTAATTTTACATTAATTATAATTAATGATGGGTGTTCTGACACCCCTAGCCATGCAAGAACATATGAATTTATGATAATTGATGAGAGGAATTTTTATTAATTACTATAGGATGATGGAGGTGGTAGTCACTATGTTGGTTCAAGCGTGGCACCTCTAGATTTGCGTTCTTGAATTGGGGATCAACTGAGCATTAATATGGGAAATATTACCTTCTATAATGACTTATACAAGGTTTTACACTAATCGAGTTTCCCTGTTATAGGGTGAGTCTAGGATTGTTCCAATCTTGTCCAATCAAAGCACCCCTTTAACTCTTTAAAAGAAATTTCCTTGTGGTTTTACAATGCTAACTGGTAGAAATACAATTCTCTTAATCAAATGCTACACAATAGAGAAAAAACGAGATGTGCTAGGACATATTCAACACAGAGTATATAAATTGTTTATACATCACTAAGCTAGGTTAACTATCTATCTATTGATGCCATCAACTCCGTGTTAGTCTCTATGTGGTCTAGGAACTACCATAATTCACTAGTCTTAGCCTTATTCTTAATTGCTCATGAACAATCACTCTTTCATTTCTTGATCGACATTATGGTTGTTTACAAGGTTTTGGATTAGTTCAAGGTTTATCTTTTTGTGATAGGGCCAATTCTATTAGTGGGTGAGCTAGAATACATAGGGTCATCCTTATTTTAAAATTACATCAAGTTTTTGGTGTTTTAATGGAAGGTTGGGTGCGGTTATCCTGTTAGGTCACAAATCTTAGCCCTAACACCCTGTATATGTCTATGATGTACATATTTGGGTTGAGGGGGTATTCTATCTAGGTGTGTTCATGGTTTTTTTTTTCTGGCAATAGTTTTTTGGTTTGTAGGAAGTATTGTTATATTTCTTGGAGTGTAATCCTTCATCAATGAGGTAGATATAGAAGTGGAAATCTATAGAAGGTTTAATAATAAATATACGTTGCAGGAGATTCGGGGCATCATGAGACCCTCGACCACATTCTAGCCCACACCCTTGGAATTGAGGACTTAGTTCCTCCCAATACAACTTTATTAGTAAATTGAGACATATCACCAAACCTATGGAGAATCTCAATTAATACCAAGATGAAGACAAGAATACAACTATTATTTTGATGAATGATTCGGAAAGAAACCATTCACATATGCTTGATTGTTTTCCTAGCATGCCAAGGGGACAATGGCTCCTATAACATAAATTGGATCACTTTTAAGCACATCTACTATTACTTTAGGCCTCCTCCATCACTACAATCTAGACTATAGCATCCTGCTCTTGTAAATTCATATGATTTGTAATGGTAGTTAGTTTCATCATGATCTTGAAGGTCTTCTAATATAATGTGTGTTTTTTGTTCTAGTTTTTTTTTTGGTAACTTGTTATATTTTTTTATAATTACCTACTGGCCAACAAATATGATATGGGTGAGCACAACAGGATCTTAGAAAATTGTGTAAACTGATGTGATCTTCTAATATAATGAAAGTTATTAAATTAATAAAAAATGAAAAAAAAAACATCTATATCCATGCAAGAGAATCATGCATTATTAATATATAATTTATAGTTGTAAACAATTTTTGGTTGCATATATATACTTTTATAAAATTAATGAATACAACAAAATTTCAAATAAATTATAATGAAAACAAGATAATCTGAAAATAATTTCTAAAATGACATTAACACCCTCATAAAATTTATAAATTAAATTTATGGTTTTAAGAAATTTTTATAGGAATAATGTTGGAGACTAAACATGTTTTGTTGGAAGATATAAAAATATGGCACTAAAATAAAAAATATTTCCTTGCACCCTTATGAAACCAAGATATAGACTAACAAACATCTATCATATATAAGAACCGACCAATTTCTAGTTTCATTTATGTTGTTGTTAATCATTGAAGTATGGATAAATGCAACATTAACAGCAAAACAAGCATCTATCATATATAGGAACTGACCAATTTCTAGTTTCATTTATGTTTTTATTAATCATTGAAGTATGAATAAATGCTATATTAAGAGAAAAATTGAGATCAACAATCTTTCAACTATTTTTTTTATAAAAACATCCAAAAAGATAATATCAATAAATGGAATTAAATATTAAAGTCTATTGATTGCATGAACAATGCTTGACATCCCCTGTATAAGGCAAAAGTGGAGCTACTAGATGCTAGATTTAATTATTCTCTCAAGGATATTGTTTGTCTCTATCTGAAACATGTTTTTCCCAACCTTTATCTACATGTGACAATTTGAATCCATGAATTGTAACACTATTTTTTTATAGCTTCATACTCATAGAGCTCTGGATAGAAAGAAGACATATCGTCATTGAAAATATATAATATCGTTGTTAAGATATAGAAAAGTTCTTAAAAATTGTTTGGCAAGCTATAATCTTATTAACTAGTGCTTTCATGTATACTACTATGGTTGATTCTGTCAAGAGTAAAAAAAAAAAAAAACTAGCAACGTCAAAATTATAGGGAGCTAAACATGGATATTGGTCTACATTGTGCAATGTAGAGTTGTTTGAGGTAATGAAAGCTAATTTTCACTCTATTGTTTTAAACTAGTCATAAATCTAGTTTAGCTGAAATGTCAACATACAAATTAAATTGCTACTCTTTAAAGGATATTTTTGTTGTTAAATATATTTATATTAGTATAAAAAAATATAAAAACAAAAAAAAAAACCTTTTATTTTATGCCTCTTCTCTAAAACAATTAACATCTACATTTTTAACCTTTTTTTATGAAGATCATGTAAAGAAAATATCTTCTTAGTTATTTATGTCCTTATTTGAATTATAATTTTGAGCATTACTTCAATTGAATTATAATTTTGATCATTTACTTCAATCGAAAAGTCATGAGTAGTTTAGAATTTATAATTTTAAAACATTAAAATATAAATTTAAATGTTTATCAAGCTTATTTAAAGCTAAACAATATTATCTAAAATTTCTTAATAGCTTTTGCATTTTGGTCACCATCTAACGTTTTGGGGAAAACAACTATGAGGAATGTTTATTTCTATGTATCAATATTAATCATAGTATTTGTATGATTTTATGTGATAAAAAATTATATTCAACACCATTAACATTGTCATAGTTATATAAATTAATATTACATGTTAGGAGACATCAATTCATTCTTTGAGTTTGATTTTATTAAGCTAATAAATTCATTATACCTTTCGACTTGCAAAAATTTCAAAAGACAAATTCCAAAACAAATGTAAAATGCCAACGAAAAACACTTCATTGAAAGGGAATCCATATAATTATGAAATATTTCTAACATATTCGTTTTAAAATATTTAAATAAATATTACTCAACATCAAGTGTTCGAGGTTGCAGTCAGTATATATATGTATCTATATCTGTTGGTATACCAGTGTCTGTCTGTATCTCCTCGCAAAGGTCGGGGTAGGGAGTTTTGACATGTGTCTAGCAGTATGGATTTCAATGGGTGCCGGTATGTGTTCAATTGACTGTCTTACAGTCTTTCAGTCTCTTAGTTTTTCAGTCATGGTCGGTGTTATGGTGGCCTATTTTACCAGTGTTATGGTCCAGCTGTAGCCATCTCAGCATGGCAGATGTAAAATTTTTGTAACCCTTTTTGTATAATAATAGAAGTAGCATAAATTACACAAAAAAAAACATCAAGTGTTCGAGTGTTGTTTCAAAAATGTCCTAAATCTATTTACACAAAAATGATTGAGGGTAAAAAAAATAACCAAAAAAATATTCCTCCATAGTGTCACACATGTTCAATGAGGTACATTTATAGAAAATAAACCAAATGAAAAGCTAATTTAAAATAAATAAATTTTGAATAAAAGATCCAGGTAGTGTCACACATGTTCAATGAGATACATTTATAGAAAATAAGGCAAATGAAAACATGATTTAAAATAAATAACATATAGTCACACATGTTCAATGAGATATATTTATAAAAAATAAACCAAATGAAAACCCAATTTAAAATAAAAAAATTTCTAATAAAAGTCCATAGAATAAGAATTTCATGTTGTCTAGTCATATATACAACCTAGACAATCATTAACCAAGTTAGGTCATTCCTTTGCCAAAGATATATTTACCCACATAAATTTACATAAAATAGATCAAATAACATTGACACAATATTTTTGTAAATAAAAATCTATATATTTTGCAAAAGGACGATGTTTCCTATACATATGGAAATTAAAAACAACATTATTTATAAACAAATAAAATAGATAAAACCCTAATTTTTCCCTTTTTAATTTAAAATTATTAACAATCTATTTAGGCAATGTAAAACAATACTATAATATATAGAAACATTTCCTATCATACTCATACATGCTATGAAAAACAAATCATGGGAAGTAATTCTCAATGAAAATAAAATCCAAAAACACTTGAATTAGCATCAAATGAATCAAATGAAACCCCATATTTGTTTTCCTTCTCGTTTAAAATATTCGGTGATTGATTCAAGCAAAGTATAACCCCCTTGTCCTCTTCGTTACCTGTGAAAAA
>APFE031404595.1:270843-300228 GCA_000404065.3 Pinus taeda | reverse complement strand
TTTTTCTCGAAATTCAAGTTTGTCAGATCTTGGCTCCCCAAAATTACTCCTTTAAACCTATCTATCTAACATATATAAAATGGTATGGATCATAGTTCTTGCCCCATTGAGAGACAAACTAATTAATATGGCCCTGTTCACTCCAAGCTCTCTTTTATTCTTTGACATTGCAATACCCTTGTCAGTGCATTCAATTTTATTTTTTAAACATGTTTGGGAAGCCTTTCCCAAGTTCATTTGTTGGAAAGTCTAGTTAGCAAGAAATGAAAGTATTTTTAACAATGCTCAAGTGCTTTGTTAATCAACAATAATGAAAGATTTACATTTATGCTCTAAATTATGGGCCCAAAGCCCTTGTAGAGTAGCCTCTCCCCAAGTTTTGGGATGCATAGGAATATTCCTAGCTTTCAAAGCTCTACCTTCCAAAGTAAATCAATTTGACTCTAGGGTTGCTACAAAAAGTGTGATAGGAAAAATGGAAACTTTGCCTCTCTTGGGAAGCCTTTAGGGATCGAAAGACTCATCTCTCAAGATTTGTCCTTAGCTTTTATGTTGCCTCAAAAAGGAATCAAGAGGTGGTAGGAGGGGGAGAAATACTCTATGGCCCCAAGAAGTATTGAAGTACTCATGTGGATTAGGGAAGATGGCAAACAATCAGGTAGAAGCCTATGGTCTTTTGTGAGGCCTCCTTATAGCTAAAGAAAATAATGTTCCTTCTCTTACTACGTTGAGAGATTCCCTTATAATTATTCAACACCTAGTACAAGGATCCTCTCCACGGGATAATATATTGGACAACCTATTAAATCATATTAGAAAAGTCACAAAATAAATTCCCTCAATTAACTACTTCCATGTCTTAACGGGATAAAAATAAATAAGCAAATAAATGTGCGAATGAAAGTTGCATCTTGAAATTTGGTGAATTAAAGATGGATGGCCAATTAAAACCATCCTTCATTCCTTAAGTTTCAAACAATTTGGATGTTACAAATTTTGCTTTATTTTGAAGTTTCTTAGAAGATTTTCACCTCCAAAACACAAATTTTACATGTGAGTTTAAAGTTCCTCAGTAAAAAATTATTTTGATACAAATTAAGCTAGATATACTTAAAATATAGAATAAAATTAAATTATAGTCCTCAATATAAAGTTGTGAACCAAACATAAATTTTAAAATCAATATAAATATTCTCATTATTGTCTTAAAAAAAATATCCATCCTTGAATATCTATATAACGCATTACTTAAAATTATATCAAATAATTAACATGACATTATTTTTTTTCCAACTTTATATTTATGGTTATCTTTAAAATCTTCATCAACTTAAAGTGTACCTTAATTGAGACTATTACCTACACCCGAAAACTAGAGACCAGAAATAAGGCAATAATCTTAAAAGATCTACTTATACATCATATCATATGGCCAACCAATGCGTGTTTCCCACATGTAAAGGCGCAAACCATTAAAAAAAGTTCAATCATTGTTATCTCATGGAACGATTCTATGAAAACTCTAAATAATCCATAATCACTTTCTACGAACATAATTAATAAAAAGGTACGAAGTTAGGGTGTTAGTGCTGTATTTGGGTGTTATTGGTGGGGTAGCGTAATTAAGATAAAATTGTATTTATTATTGAGAAATGGTAATACAATTTGAGTGAGAGTGAAATTTTACAATTTAATGTGTTTTAAATAATAAATAGATTATTATTTTGAAAATTTCTTGATAATATGATTTTGTAAATTGAGATTATTTTAAATTTATCTAAAAAAAAATTAAGAAGATTTTGGTAAAATTAATCCAGAAAATTTTTTGAAGAAGAAAAGTCATTATATCTATTAGTTAGACTATACTTTTTACTAGTATTCGAAATGACTGTTTTTTCAAATTACTATAATATGTAAATAAGCACGATAAATCATATGTTATTATTTTTTCCAAAACATTTAGCTTTAATATATCATTTATTTTAGGGAATGCATCATCATGATGAGACCATTTGCCTTGGATTTTTTCTTTAGCTTGAATTAAACATTGAACACTGTGAGCTTGACCTAAATGCCATTCAAGTTGCTTCTTTAACCTAGAATTCTTTTGAATTTCAACAATTAAAGAATTATCTGACTTAATTTTCTCTTGTTTAGATTTCTCTGAAGCTTTCTTCAGATTGTCAATTTCTTGATTCTTTAATCTTAAATATGTCTGTTAATTCCTTTCTTGCATCATTTCCTTCTAAGCTTACTTGGGATGTATAAGGTATTGTACCACCTGTTTGCTCTCTTTCCTTTAGTAATTGCTCCACCCGTGTTTCCAAACTATGCATTTTCTTATTTTTCTCAATCATTACTAATAAGATCAATTCTTTTTCTTTTTCCATCTCTCTAATTTCTTGTCTTTGTGGATGCTTAGTAGTTGTAAATTTTATTCTTTTGTGAAGAGCTTGAATGTCTACATTTCCGTTCTTAATGATTTCTTGAGTAGCATTGGTATCATTAAGATCTAATCTCAATTTAATAATTATAACCTCCAATGATTTGATCCTAGTATCCTTAGAAAAAGAGGACATTCTTTGCATCTTTAACTCAGAAATTGTGTTATTCAATTACTTATGCAATTTAAACAAATTAATTGTTGGAATTATTAAGGTGCTTTGGATCATCTCCCATGTTTATCTATGGAGATCAACTTGGTCAATTGGATGGATTTGATTTTTTTTAAAAGAAAATATAGAAGTCTTTAAATCTTTTGTAGACATAGCCTCTTGGACTTCTGGCTCCAGGAAGGCCAATTGAAACTATACTTTCTTAACATCCAAGGTTGAGAGTAATCTATGTTTTGTAGAAGAAGTTTGTTTATGAAATTGGGCATAGGTAGTTGACTTCAAAGCTTCATTCTACTCTTTAATCTCCATGGATTTAGAAAAAATACTCAGATTAGCAAAGGAAGGTATTGAATAATATTGTCTTGTTATTGTTTCCGTTTGTTGTAGATTGAATACAAGGTTGTTTGACAAAATAACTGTAGAAGGTGTAGATACATTTGTTGACATAGTATTTTAGATTGCTTCTTTTGCTTATCTTACCTTTTTCCCCTTGTATAAGCTAAATATTATTCCTTCTAAATTTGAAGTGGAGTGTGGAACATCTTCAATAGTCCTTTTGAGTTCCTTTTCTTTTTGCAGAGGAGTTTCTAAAACATTAAGTTTTATTAGTTGCTCTATCTCTTATTATTTTGCTAACTCTTCTAGACTACCTTCTTCCCATATTTCTTTATTGGCATATCTTTCAATATCTAGTTTTGGTGGATGAACATAAGAAGCAGAACCATGTTGAATCTTGATAGATGAAATCTTCCCAATTAGATCATAGGACCAACTTTTTCCCTTTGCAAATTTCATTTGTGCTAATAGAAATTCAACTTCATTATGAGTTGCTCTAGTATTTACAACAAAAGGTCCAACCTATGTCTTGAGTTTGAAAATAACCTCTTTCTTTCTTTGCAGAAAATGCATTTGATCTATACTCAAACTCTGGCTAATGAATTCAAGTGAAAAAATTCTAATTGGGAGGAAGATTGGAAAATGATACGGAAGGAGTTCACATCCATACATCCTTATCTTAGTAAATCTTTAATACCAATACAAATCTCCCAGTTT
Organism: Pinus taeda; assembly: GCA_000404065.3. Taxonomy (NCBI): domain Eukaryota; kingdom Viridiplantae; phylum Streptophyta; class Pinopsida; order Pinales; family Pinaceae; genus Pinus; species Pinus taeda. Next base: position 296,560 of record APFE031404595.1, on the reverse strand, counting down.
ATTCTGTTCACTAAGCTGCAAAGTGTGCCCGACCTTTAGTATAATTCTTGGGACTTCATTATTGTTTAAGAGACTGAAACATACTGATAGAAATTGGTCCACAAAATTTGAAAAAGAAAATTCTTCAGAGTGTTTCCTAACCAAAGAATCCCAGTAAAAGAATGACCATTGAATCCCTTGCATATCCTATTTTTTCAATTCTATTTGAAGGAACTTGTTTGATTGATGATACATGAAAAATACACTAAAATTGATTAATGTATAAGTGTCCTTTCAATTCCAAATTTCAGAAATTGCTCATGAATGGTGCCTGAGAGAAACTAAATGAAATTGAAATAAATAGAAGGCTTCTTTCTTGGTGATATAATTTACATGAACCTAACACTAATTCATCCACAACTTCATCATTTTCATAGCCCAATAAACAACATAACATCAGTATGATTTGTCTGGAAATCTATGGAAGATATTTGAAAGATAAGGAGGGTTGTGTTGGGGAATGTTGGCTCCCTTTGGAAAAATTGATTCAAATATAAAAGTTCTTTGTTGAAGGGTTAAGCTCTGATAGGTTTCAAACAATACTTCATTAGATAAGGGATGGAGTGAACCAGGAAGAATAACCTGTAGGGCCTCTAATACCGACTCAGAAGTGATATAAAATAAAGGATCTTCATTCTTGGCAACAATGGCCCTCTTACTTGGTAAATATCGATCTGAATACTACACACCAAACTCAGGAAATAATGGGTTTGTGGAAACACAAAATGGGGAAGGAGGGATTCCCAAAGTTAAAAAACATCATTTTGGTCTTGGAACTTTTGGAATTCCCAATTTTTAAGTTCATAAAGGTTGAATTCATATTGTGTTTCCACAATCTTAGCATCTAAACCAATGAAAGGAATCTCATAATTTTTCACTAACACATAAAGAGGTGGGGCCTTAGAATAAGTTTTAGTTGTCTTTCATTTATGTGAACTCATATTTACAAAATGAAATGAGGGAAAAAAGAAATAGGGTTACTCATGGAATCACAATGCTCGAAAACAACTTGAAACTGATAATTTTGAATGACTCATAGGTGGCATTGTTGTTATTCTTCTATAACTCTTTGAAAAAGGGGGAAAAGGTGATAACTTTGGGTAAAACTAAAGATAAGTGATATGGTGGAAAATTTCAATGGCAATAAGAATTGGTGAAAATGAGATTTAGCGGAAATAAGAATTTGCAGGTGGATAAAATGGTGGTAACTAAAAGAGAGTTTGCGGCCTTTGAATTTAGTAGAAACAGGAGTGGAATTATGCAGGGGTTGGTAGTGGTAAGTCGTTCGGAATGGGTTGGTGGGGGCGGTCTACTATTAATTGCATGTTGCCATGTACCCAAATATGGTTTTGGGAAAACAATCAATCATGGACACAAGAATGGTTCACTATTGAATTAATTCCATTTATATTTTTGGGTCACATCATTGCCACACAAAGTTGTAGGTGCTTTATCATAAAACACTTTATTTACAAATTTGTTTAATATAAAGAACAAAATTTAATTTGTGTAGCACTTATAAAAAGTTCATACATATATTTACAAAGCGCATAAAATTAAAAAAATTGGAATATGTTTTTGAAAATTTCATGACAAAAAAATGTTACAACAAGATGATATATCTCCAATGAGAAATGATAATGTTTCTCAAATATCATAGAAATGAGAATACATAATCAAGTAGTTAGGGTCTCACCCCAACCATCTTATTTTATGATACTTAGGAATGAATCGATTAATGTATGATTACAACTTCTTCGAATAAAGCCATTAGGTAGTTAATAAGTAATTACTCAATGTGAAAGGGCTTTTATTATTAAATAAGGCCCATCAGAAGGTTATTATTCATTAATTATGGGACCTTTAATAGTTAATATTTTGCTTTTTATGAACTATGTATAGAGCTTGGAGGCTATGCAATGTTTTGTCAAGTGTTGTTATTATATAATTCGAACTACTCAAATTTAGTTGCCCCCTCAAAGAGGTTTGTGAACATTTGTCTCTTCGTTTTCTATATTATTGATATAGCAGTTATATTTTATAAGTTCTATACCATTATGATATATAAAATGTTATATAATTGCAGAAATCAAAGTTAATAAACAACTCATAAACACATTCATCTAAGTGAATCCATAGGCATAATAAATAATTTGTATTTAAAATCATATACATAATGAAAGCAACCCAAATACAAAGTATATGAACTTTAATTAATATGATATAGATAATGAAACAATATTAATATGAAGGAGGAGTGAGTTGTCTCAAAATTTGAGGACATATTCGAGTATATCCATTTATTCAAGTAGACCACATGGAGCACATAAAATTTAGCATGAAAACAATATAAATCTCAAATTTGAAATGGATTTTATTTGTTGGGTTTTATTGGAGCTTAATAAATTAGTTGGCATTTAAGTTTATAGTAGATAATTTGAGTTTCATATATATTGAATAGCTAGGTGGATAAATCTATCTCTGAGGTGGCATTTATAGATCTATTTACATTATAGAGTAGACTTAAGGTTGATATATCACTTATGGGTCCAATTTTTTTTTTTTTCTTTCCTTGGAAAAAATATCATAATTTTCTTTCATTATGGAAATAGTACGAAATTAAGTTCTACAGATACATGCAAACACATGTATTCATCATTACTACAAAGGCCCAGCTGTTATAACACCATTTACATATAAAACCAAATAAAATAGACTAAAGATGATTATCTTTAATAGTTACATCAAAACAACGGTCCTAATAGATTGCCTACAGTATCAAGATATAACCACTACAAACTATGCCGAGATAAGTAGAAATAATAATAAAATAAGAGAGACAAAAAAATATTAGTGGGTTTCCCCAACTAAATCCACAAAATTGATATACGACTGGTGATAAAATTCATAGCTTTCATTGTCCTTGTACTCCATTATTGTCTGTTTCCCCTGATCTAATTCCAATCCAACTTTAGAAAGGGCATCATTGTGGTGTTTCTTTCCCTGAAAATATGAGAATAGATACAAATATAAAAAAAATCCTTTACCCTGAGCAACTCATCCACAATAGGAGAACGTAATAGGTCTTGACACTACTCAAATTTATTTATCTTGTTTATAACTAACAAAGAATCCCCAAAAAATTGAAAACAATTAAATCCTTTCTCTTTAGTAAACAAACACAAGTTTTTATAGGAAAAAAACATCAGAAAACCCCATGGAAAGGATCTATCCCGTTCTTCTTCCAAAATGATTCTAGGGGCCCAAAAATTTTTGAATTGTGAGAAGTGTGACATAATCAATAGACCCTTTGCTGCCACACATTTCGAAATGGAAAATTTGTCTTTAGAAATCATCTTGTTTCATGCCAAACAAATTCCCCAACAAACAATGAGAAGTAGAGCTTTTAGTGAATTGGTGCTAGAAGGTCTGTGCCAATACCTCCATCATTCTTCTACTATGACCCCCTACTAGCTACAAGCAGGGTCTAGGAAGGAAGAGAATTTTCTCCACACAAACATGGTAAAAGGATAGTCAATAAACATATGTACAATTGATTAACCACTCACCTTGCACAAGGAACAACACACTTGCCCAATTTTTTGTGTCCTTAATAGGTTATCCTACGTTGGCACCTTGTTTTCTAAAATATTCCACATAAGTAATTTTTATTTTGCAGAAAAGTTTTCCTGTCAAACTGGTTTCCACCACCATTTCAATTTTTGAATAATCCATGCAACAATGAGTTGAATGTAACCCAATTTAGGAGTATTGTTGTGATAAGGGGAGAAATACCAAACCAACTCATCCTCCTTATCCACAAACCATATATGTGCTTCAGAAATATCCAATAAACTAATTCCACACCTCAAAGGAATCCTCATCAATTCCCATTTCATTGGAAGAGTTCCACCTGACTCCAAATAGTAGTGAAATTCAGATTACCAATCTGATGGAGTCAAGAGATGCCCCTATGTATTAATGATTCAATCAATTGTTGCAACATTAGATTATGATTTCCACATCCCCACCATGGATATACTCCTATTCTGGCCTTATGACCATTCCTTATATTCCACACAAGACCAGTCTCAATTAAATCAATGAAGTTTAGGAATGCTCTCCAAATCATTGAGTTGTTTGACCAAGTCTTATTCCACATCCTTAACCAACCCTCAACTAAGTGGGGAAAAATGTATTTTTGAGTTATTAATGATGTCCAAATGCTTTCAAAAGAAATCAAAATCCAACCAAATTTGGATTCCAACACCTTAAAGAAAAGAATAAATTTTTTTAACCCCCAGCCTCTAGGAGCTTTAGCCTTAGCAATTTTTTTCCCACTTCACCCACGACTTCACATAATGATATTGAGTCCCAATCCAAAGACTCTTAGCATAAAACCTGCACGCTTTTTCCAAAATGCCTTTTAGAATCCATTCCAAAGACATCTAGTAAACCAGAATCACCTCCAAGACCGATTTAACACAAGTCCACCCACCCTCGAGAGTCATTGTTGACTCCAACCTTTGAGCATTTTTTCCAACTTAGTAATGAGACATAAATAATATTATTTAGTGTATAAATTTAGCTTTAAATTAAAGCCCAAATATTATAGAACAACATCTAAAACACTTAAATTAAAAGGAGACAATCTTTGTATTTGCGTGACCTCATTCAAATCTAAAATTTGAGTTATGATGATAGACTTTCCCATATTAATAACCATACCAGTAGGAATTCTAAAAAGTTCAATAAATTTATCCAACTTATTGACATCATCTTGGAGACCAATACAAGATATAATAATGTCATTGAACAAAATAAGGTGAGTGAGAGAAATATTATGAGTTATTTAAGTACCTTTAAACTCACCTCTTCTTTTGGAATCACTTAATATTCTACTTAAATCCTCTGCAACCCACAAAAGTATGAGAGGTGAAAGAGAATAACCATGTCTTTGGCCCCTCTACCTTCAAAAAAATGGAGAAGCAGAGCCATTAATAGGTACCACAAAGGATACAGTAAGGAAACAACTCATGATCCATGAGATAACTCCCACTGCAAAGACCAAATGGATCAATAAAATTTGAATTAGGAGCCAACTAACACAATCATATGCTTTAGACAAATCAATTTTCAAGATTGCACCTTTAAGTTTTTGGGTTTTTAATCTGTGTAAACCTTCTTGCATAACCCTAATGGCTTCATGAATTTGACAACCTTCCAGAAACCAAAATTGTTCTATAGAAATAACTTTAGAAAGGAGAGGCTTTATCCTATTGGCTATAAATTTTTGTATCACTGTATACACACAATTGCACAATGAGATGGGAAGCAAATTATCAAAGGATTGAGTATTGTCCAATTTTGGTATAAGGGATATAAAATTTGAGTTGAAAGCTACATAAATTCTCTCGTTCTTTCTAGACTCCTCAACCACCCTAAGGATATCTTTCCCAAAAATCTTAAAAAGTCCAAGAAATAATTCCACTTGTCAACCATCTGGCCTAGGGATTTTTTCTTTTTGAAAACTGTTAAGGACTGCTTGCAACTCCTCCTCCGTAACTTCCTCTAGAACAAAAATGTTGTCTTTCTCTTCAACAAATATTTGTAAAAGTTGATAAAATTTAATGGGGTTTTCAATAGAAGAGGTTTTGGAAATGATATTTTTGTAAAAGTTTTAGGCCTTTGAAGGATGAGACCCCCCTAATTTCTGGACTACATAGGCTCCATATAGTATTGCATATCTTCTGCCCCTTTACAAAGGCTTGAACTTTTTTTTTTTGTGTTTTCATCCCTGCAATTATTTTAGCCTTTAAGTGGCCTCCTTATCCACTATTATGGATTTCCATTTCTCCTCTAGATGTTTCATATTGGACCTAGAGTCCTCATTATGAAAACCTTCCCCATGACAATCAACTATATCTTCAAGTTCCTGTTCAACCAAAGAGATAGTCATCTCATAGAGATATCTATTTTTATATTCCCAACCTTTGGTAATCCTCTTGATAAATTTTAGATTCTCTTTGAATTATTTAGCTGTTGACAAGGCCCTTTCCAAATCAAGGGGCCTAATGACCCTTGACCAATGTGACACAATCATCCTCCTTAAGCCATATACAATTCATCTTAAAGGGGCTAGGGGATTTTTTTTGCATCTTTTATCTCCAAGTAGATGGGAGAGTGATCCAACACCCATCCACTAACAACCCATTAATGTAGAAGATTAAATTAGTTCATAATGGATTTTGAAACTAAAAGGTGGTCTTGCCTTTTAGTAACCCGATCTAGTCTAGTGCATTTATTTATCCAAGTGGCTCTCAACTTTACTAGCTCAATGTCTACCAAATTATGAATAACCATATTGTAATTGAAATATTCAGTAAGAGGATCTAATCTAGCCCTTGGATCCCAAACTTTAAATTCTCCCATATAAAAATTAAGATCCCCTCTAATAATAACTAGATCATTTTGTGGCAAAGATTTGTTTAAGAGATCATCCCAACAAATATTTATATAAACAAAAGGATTGTAAAATATAAGAGTGGTTACATAGCACCCCATATACTATTAGAAAATATCTAGACCCAATCCCAACTCTACACTCCACTGATTCTTGATCTTGATAGTTTTAGGCTTCCAAACTAAAGAAGGACCCCCTGAGAACCCCTAGACATCTAGACCAATAAAATTCGAAATTCCACTCAAGGATGTTAGCCTCTCTCATAAATAATAATAAATCCAAAAATAAATAAATTAATTAAATATTCCAAGTTAGGAATTTGTGCCTAACTCTTGGGTTGTTCCTCTAAGATAGGAGTTAGTTTAGGTAACTCCTATATTGGTGTGTGTCTGGTGAGAAATTATCTCAACCAAAGGAGAAATTATCTCAACCAAAAGTGTCTAAGATAGCACACACTATCTTGAGAACACTATCTCTCATCTATTTATTTGTAACATTATATTCAATTTTTTTAATAATAATGAGAGTGAATACCTGAGAGAAGCATGAGGCTTCAGCCTTTTTCCGCCAATATTTTGTCTCTGGTTTTTATGTGTGCTTTTTATGTAATTTGTCTGAGTTAATCTCATTTTCAATAAAGGATTCCAAATATTTTGAAACTGAATTTCCTTCCCCCAATGTTTCTTGGAGAAATATGAGATCTATATTATTAGAAAAAACAATCTTTTCATAATAATCTTTTTAGAGGGACTTTCCACCCCACTGCAATTAAAAGAAAGAATTTTCATTGGGCTAATCCTTCTAGGTCTTTCGCTGCACTAAGTGTCCCATTGATAAACATTTGTCGTCCTGCTAGTAACTCAAAAAAATCTTTATAATTGGCTTTAGAAAGCAATTATTTCCTCCCTCTCCCCTCCCCTTCTAGTGAAGAAATAACCAATTTCTGTAATCCCTCCACAAGACCTTATTCAAGAGGAAAGCCTATTATAGAATGAAGGTTGTAAAGTATACATTTTTCTCCTTAGTTATCAAAATAACCCCCCTATATTTTTTTTCTAAGTAAAGACTAATTCTATTAATAAAAGTAAAGATACAGTTACAATGCGGTCGAGACCTCAGAGGAGGTCCAAGACTGTCCAGCAAGACAAACAAATTGTCCCAGGATTGGGACTAACCAGATACAAAAGCCCAGGGCCATATAGAGAGAACATGCCAGAGTGATAGACCTCAGAAAAGGACAGATGATAAGCTATGACCATACTATCTGAACTGCCCAGATATTCATGAGCAAAATTACAGAGCCAAAAACTTGAAACTATAACAGAACTACATGCCTGATGCAGAAAGACATTGACAGAAGCCATATAGGCATAACAAAATGGACTGAAGAGTAGAGAGAGGAGCAAGGAAGTAGACATGGCCCGGGAGTCTTCAAACAAAAGTATCGTGTTCCAGAATTTCCTCCTCCACAAGGCAAGGATAGCCCATCCACGTGTCATCCACATTATCCTTAAGAGCTGAGTTGTTGCCATCTAGAAGAGCTGCCAACTGTTGAATGCTATCAGAACCACCTATCAGGTGAGCACAGGTCGGGACATCCTATTGATTACCGTTTGGAAGCTTGGAGATGTCGCTGGCATTTCCTCCAGCCTGCAAATCGCCACAGTTGAACCCGAAACCAACATCTTCCCCCTGTTGCGTGATTCCTCCCTGAGACTGTGTTGAAGAGGTGTTCACAATAGTAGTGGGCCAAGCTTCTTCCTCCGAGAAGATTACCGTAATGCTGGCCAAGAGAACAGGTTGATTGAGGCGACTGTGAGACGTGAAATGAGTGGTTTGAAAAGAGTTGTGCGGGAGTGGCCTGCTAGTTTCTGAGGTAGGGGAAGCTGAAGCCAGAGGAATGAAAGGCGGAGGAGCAGGCTGAGAGCGCCCATGGCCTCCACGACTGCCACCTCGGCGACAGCTACCACGACGACGCACCATGGGAAAAGTAACAGGGTATCTAGGAGGGGACGAAGAGCAAGACGAAACAAAGCAGATGTTGGTGTGAGGGTGCCTGTAACGCTTGAAAAGCCAGACATTTAGTGCCACCTTCGTAGCATGGCAAGGATGCAAAACCGGAGGTAGTCGCATGGGGGGAGGCCAGGGGTAGATATTAACAGAGAGAGCTGAGGCAGCCATTAAAGGAATACTAGGTGAAATGTCTCGAACCCACTGCGCATTCATTTCCTCATGAGAAATGATCTGTTAGGACTTAACATAAACTATTTCCATCCATGGGAGGGCTTGGGTAGGTGTGCTGTTCTGCCACCTGCTATACCAACTGCCGCCATGACGTAGAGCCATCATAAATAGTGCGTTAATGCACCCGCATCCGGGTAATAACCCCCCTATATTAAAATCATGTGAGAGGACATATTTTTGTTGGCCATAGGACAAGGTAACAATGTCAGAACATGCATATGCACATGAGAATATGAGACTAGAGAGGAAGTGAATGTTTCACTGATAATCCCAAGAACTGAAATAAAAAAATAAATAGAGGAAGAAGATAAATGGTTACTCCAAGCAATTTCCTCGTTGTAGTTGGTCCCTCCCACTAGTCATCTCCCATCAGCTACCTTGATTCCATCGATGAGACCTCTTTTGATACCACTTCCCTACCAAGAAAAAGCCTTGGAGCCTCTTCTGCACCAACCACACCCTTGAGAAACATGGACATAATTCACTATTTGACATTGAAACAAAAGTTGTCAGCAATGATCTTTAATGAAACATCTCCTCATTATACTTCTTCTTGTGGAAAGGAATCAAACATTGGCTTAATAGGTGACCATTCTTATGACACCTACGACATCTAAAGGGAACCCCTTCATAATCCAAAACCTAAAACTTCTCTAAACTTATTCCTATATCCATATCTTTTTCTAAAACTTCTTGTGAATCGATATTAACCAAGAACTACACCACCAACATATTCCTTGTTTCCTTATAGGACATGTACGCCTCCAAGAACATTCCCAAAGAATTTCCAAGTGATTTGAAAATTATAGGGTTACAATACTAGAGAGGGAGCCCATGGAATATTACTAAAAGAAAACCACACCCATCCTCTCTCTGCTCACATAAAATAATGGAGATTATCTCTTAAAAAGAATATGCATCAAATACAGACTCAAATTCTTTTGTAGAAACCAGGTTGCATCAATTGTAGTGCAAAGGAGAGTTTAATCCATCCATGTGACAACATCCCAATCTCTAGAATATTATTCACATGCATCGTTACCTCTACCTCCATCTAGTCTTTCAAAGTTTTGTAACTGAATTTCCTTCCTCGTCCTTGACCCACCATTATCTTCTTAGCATGATCCATGACCTAATGCATAAGAGCGTTATCTCCCATATTTAGTTTTAGTTTATCCACTCTCTATTTGATGAGCTCATTTTCTTGCTTCTTCGAACTCAAATTTCAAGACCCCAACAATTTAAATGGAAACAATTACCACTCCTTGTGAGATCACCATATTTAATACTATATAATCCTTAGCATCGTCACCCAATAAAAACAATTTACCTTCCTTTGAGTCCAACAACGCATTCAAAAACATCCTACAACCTTTCAGGGATGGAGGTCTACCTCTATGAATAGATTTTCAAAAAACGGTCTTAGGGTTTGGAACAAACTCTCCTTCACAAAAGAATACACTAGATGATATTCCATATGACTCAAGAAAATGGGACTACAAACTCCTTGTGGAACCACCACAAATTTACCAAGAACCGACGTCGTTCCCTCAACAGCTAGAAAACAAGAAGAAACTCGTAAAAATATTCAAGGCTCCACTTGGCCCTCCACCCTTAGTTCTGAGTCTTTTGATGGCCTTGAACCCCTTTCTATAGCCCCAACCATGACGGTGAAGACACCAACCCCCCTTTTTGGAGTGTCTCTTGACTAATGATACTCCAAATATGCCCAACCATCCTTACCTGAAGCACACTTGGCACCATCCTTGCTCTGACCAAGAAACTTATTATGTTTTATATACACTACAAAGAAGAGATAACATTGATAATTTGAGTCCCTTATAGAATTTAAAGCAAAGTTGTAGTCATTTTTATATAAAATTTTAAATATTCCAAATGATAAAGTAAATAATCCTAAGGGTTTCTAAGTGGATTCTTCATATATCAAGTTCCCCTGGTGTATGTAGAAACCAATTTTTGAATTTCAAGTGGATTCAAATCTAATTTTGAGTTAATTAATTTTATCTAGGATTCTAATCACTAGAGTGATTTACCATCAACTTTATGTGGGCATTATATTATTTGAGACAAATTTGTAGAACCATTTTTGAGAAAAATCCATTACTAAGGAAATATATGGCACATTCTAGCATAGGCTATTAGAAACCTTCTAGCAATGTTTAGAAGTACTCCAAGGCATCACAAAGGTTGACCTAACTAATTACTAGCTAGGGTTTCTATAGGCAGTTAGGAGTGAATTGTTTATATCAAAGTGACAAGGATATAAACTAATCTAGGTTGGAGTGTGTGTGTAATACCCCCTAATGAATTGAAAATATTCTATTTTTCTTTTGTTAAAGTTACTTGGAAGACTGTGGGCCATGTTGAAGGCTTGGTATGAATAAGTGATAAACATAAGTTTATTTTTCTAAATTTCATTAATAAACATTATATATGGTCATCCATGAAGTTACGGTGGAAAAGATGCTAAAGGAGATTTTCGCTTACCATACATTTAAAAAGATAATTATTCCTCTTCCTAGAGATAAATTATCTCAGTTAGGGAAAAGGGAGCCAAGAGGGTGAAAGGGAAAAATCCTAAGGAAAACTTGTGAACTTGGAGCCTGGTTGGAAGGGGCCCAAGAGAGGAAAATAAACGTTGTTAAGATTGATGATCTTGGACAAGACACTATTGAGGGAGGCATGACACTACCAAACAAAAATTCTTGTGCTGGTTGGCTAGTGGAATTCCAAACTAAACATATGTTGTTAGTAAAACCCTAGGATGAACCTTGTTTGGTCAAAGAGGTCTTAGGTGGAATTGGTAGGGTCTCTATCAAAGAAAACTATTTTGGAAGTAAAACTAGCTTGGGGGGACTTCTGGAAGATGGTACTGGGTCTCAATGGTTGGGTGGAGCATTCTTTTCCTTTGTGATTTTTGTGGTAAGCTCAAACATTGGGAACAGATAAGTGAAATATGTTTTGGAACAATATTTCCTACATGAATTTTTTTTTATTTTTTTTTTTATTTTATTTATTTTTATTTTATTTTTATTTTTTATTTTTTTTTTGTTATATGGTGCATATGTTTAAATCTAATATTGATACTATGACACAGTAAAGAAAATAAGATACTTTAAATGAATTCAGGTCAGTCCCAAACTGGATGGACAAAATAAATTTTATCCATATGCTCATAACAATATTGAATTCTTGAATATTTAGGGCTAGAAGTTATATGGTGGATCTCAAAGATAGGTCCCACCAACCTTCTTCTCTCTCTCTGTGTGTGTATACATACATACATACATACATACATACATACATACATACATACATACATACATACATACAATACATACATACATACATACATCATACATTACATACATACATACATAATACATATATATATATATTATATATATAGTATATATATATATATATATATTTATTTATATTTATATTATTATATATATATATATTGTGCTGTGTGTTGACTAAAGACAAGTCCCTCTTGTGTGTGAACAATGCTAATAAAGAATTTAATGTCACTGCAAAAACGAATGGAGAGAGTTTTACTACCACCTGAAATAAGACTTTACTTTGTTCTAATACTTTTATAGTTGTAATAAAGTAAAAAAAAATGGATAAATCGATAGCCCAAGAGTCAAACACCATACAAGGTGCAGATACATCTGTTGACATAGTCTTTGACATTGCTTCTGTTTCTCTTACTATTTTGCCTCTTGTATACACTAAATGTTGTTCCTTATGAATCTATGTGGATTGGGGAACATATTCAATTGTCCTTTTGAGTTCCTTTTCTCTTTTCCGAGGAGTTTCTAAAACATTAAGTTTCACTGGCTTCTTTATCTCTTATTCTTCTGGTAACTCTTCTAGGCTACCTTCTTCCCATATTTCTTTATTGGCATATATTTCAATATCTAGTTTTGGTGAATGAATATAAGAAGTACAACCATGTTGAATCTTGATAGATGAAATCTTCCCAATTGGATCATAGGACCACTTTCTCCCTTTGCAAATTTCATTTGTGCTAATAGAAATTCAACTTCATTATCAACTTCTATAGTATTTACAAAAAAATGTCCAAACTTCTCCTTGAGTTTGAAAATAACCTCTTTCTTTATTGGTAGAAAATGCATTTGATATATATTCAAACTTTGCCTAGTGAATTCAAATGCAACAATTCTAATTGGGAGGAAGGCCGAAAAATGATATAGAGGGAGTTCACATCCATACATCCTTATCTTAGTAAATATTTTATACAAATACCAATCTCCCAGTTTAGTCTGTTCACTAAGCTGCAAAGTGTGCTTGACCTCTGGTATAATTCTTGGGACTTCATTATTTTTTAAGAAATTGAAAAATACTGATATAAATTGGTCCAAAAAATTTGCAAAAGAAAATTCTTCAGCATGTTTCTTAACTAAAGAAGTCCAGTAAAAGAATGACCATTGAATCCCTTGCATATCTTGTTTTTGCAAGTCTATTTGAAGGAATGTGTTTAACAGATGATACATGAAAAACTACACTAAAATTGACTAATGTCTAAATGACCTCTCAATTACAAATTTTAGAAATTTCTCATGAATGGTGTCTGAGAGAAAATGAATGAAATTGAAATAAATAGAAGGCTTCTTTCCTGATGATAGAATTGACAGGAAACTAACACTAATTCATGTACAACTTCGTCATTTTCATAACCCAATAAACAACATAACATTAGTATGAAATTTATGGAAATATCTCGGAAGATATTTGAAAGATAAGGAGGGTCGTGTTGGGGAACGTTGGCTCCCTTTAGAGAAAAAGATTCAAAAATAAAGTTCTTTGTTAAAGGGTTAATCTCTGATAGGTTTCCAATAATACTTCACTATATAAGGGATGGAGTGAATCAGGAACAATAGCTTGTAGTGCCTCTAAAATTAACTCAGAAGTGATCTAAAATAAAGGATCTTCATTCTGGCAACAATGGCTCTCTTACTCTATAAATATTGATCTGAACACCAAACGAAAAACTCAGGAAATGATGGGTTTGTGGAAACAAAAATTGGGGAAGGAGGGATTCCCAAAGGGAAAATTCATCGTTGTGGTTTTGGACCTTTTTGAATTCCCAATTTTTCAGTTTATAAAGGTCAATGTCACATTGTGCTTCCACGATCTTAGCGTCTAAATCAATTAAAGGTATCTCATCGATTTTCACTAACACAGAAGGTGGGATTTTAGAATGAGTTTTAGTTATCTTTCCTTTATGTTAACTCATATTTACAATATGAAATGAGGGAAAAAAGAAATAGTATTACTCATGGAATCACAATGCTCGAAAAAAATTGCAATTGATTATTTTGAATGGCTCAGAGGTGGCGTTGTTGTTCTTCTTCTATAACTCTTTGACAAATGGGAAAAATTTGATAGCTTTGGGTAAAACTAAACACAAGTGCTCTGGTAGAAAATTTTAGCGGCAATAAGAAATGGTGAAAATGGGATTTGGTGAAAATAAGAATTTGCAGGTAGATAAAATGGTGGTAACTAATAGAGAGTTGGTGGCATTTGAATTTAATAGAAACATGAGTGGAATTGTGCGGGGGGTGGTAGTAGTAAGTCATTTGGAACCAGTGGGGGGGAGGGGGGGTCTGCTATTAATTACATGCTGTTGTGTACCCAAATATGGTTTCAAGAAAACGATCAATCATGGAACCCCCATTAAACTTCGAGCACACGAGGGGGGAGGGTCCACTATTGAATTATTTCCATTGATCTTTTTGGGTCATATCGCTGTGCTTTATCATAAAACACTTTATTGATAACTTTATTTAATATAAAGAACAAAATTTAATATATGTAGCACTTGTAAAAAGTTCATACATATATTTACAAAGCGCATAAAATAAAAATAAAAATTGGAATATGTTTATGAAAATTTCATGAAAAAAAATGTTACAACAGGATGATATATCTCCAATAAGAAATGATAATGTTTCTCAAATATCATAGAAATGAGAATACATAATTAAATAGTCAGGGTCTCGCCCTAACCTTCTTACTTCAAGACACTTAAGAGTGAATCGATTAATGTATGTTGACAACTTCTTCGAATAAGGCCCATTAGGTAGTTAACAGGTAATTACTCAATGTGCAAGGGCCCTTTTTATTAAATAAGGCCCATTAGAAGGTTAGTGTTCATTAATGATGAGACCTTTAATAGTTAAGATTTTTCTATTGATGAACTATGTATAGAGCTAGGAGGCTATGCAATGTTTTGTCAAGTGTTGTTATTATACAATTCAAACTACTCAAATTCGGTTGCCCCCTCGAAGAGGCTTGTGAACATTTTTCTCTCTGTTTTCTATATTATTGATACAATGGTTATATTCTATAGGTTCTATATCATTATGATATATAAAATGTTATATGATTGGATAAATAAATGTTAATAAACAACTCATAAACACACTAATCCAAGTGAATCCATAGACATAATAAATAATTTGTATTCAAATCATATACATAATGAAAGCAACCTAAATACAAAGTATATGAACTTTAAATCATATGATATAGATAATGAAAACAATATTAATATGAAGGAGGAGCGAGTTGTCTCAAAATCTGAGGACATATTCAAGTATATCCATTTATTCAAGTAGACCACATGGAGCACATAACATTTAACATGCCAAAAAATTATAAGTCTCATATTTGAAATGTATTTTATCTATTAGGTTTTATTGGAGCTTAATAGATTAGTTGGCTTTTAAGTTTAGAGTAGATAATTTGAGTTGCATATATATTGAATGGAATTTATAGATCTATTTACGTTATAGAGTAGACCTAAGGTTGATATATAGCTTATGGGTTCAATTTATTTTTTTCTTTTTTTTTCCTTGGAAAAAATATCATAATTTTCTTTCATTATGGCAAAGGTACGAAATTAAATTCTACAGATACATGGCAACACATGTATTCAGATTACTGCAAAGGCCCAGTTGTTATAACACCATTTACATATAAAACCAAATGAAATAGACTCAAGATGATTATCTTTAATAGTTACATCAAAATAATTGTCCTAATAACTTGCCTACAATATCAAGATATAACCACTACAAACCATGCACAAAATTAAATGTCGAGATAAGTAGAAATACTAATAAAATAAGAGACATGACAAACCATTAGTAGGTTTCCCCACCAAAATCCACAAAATTGATATACAATTGGTGATAAAATTCATAGCTTTCATTGTCCTTGTACTCCAATATTTTCCATCTCCCCTAATCCAATTCCAAGCCAACTTTAGAAAGGGCATCCACTGCAGTGCTTCTTTCCCTTGAAATATAAGAATAGATACAACTATTAAAAAAATCCTTTGCCATGAGCAACCCATTCAAAATAAGAGAAAGAAATAGACCTCGACACTGCTTAACTTTATTTATGTAATTTATAACTAACAAAGAATCCCCACAAAATTGAAAACAATCAAATCCTTTCTCTTTAGTAAATAAACACAAGTTTTTATAGGAAAACAAATTAGCTTGATTATTTGTACCTTGTCCCAGTCCCATTTTTATGTGAAAAAAATGATTAATTGGAAAATAGAGGAGTTATCCTCCTCCAAGGTTGATGAAGGTGATATGTTAAACAAGTAACATGCAATAACCACTGCCTTTGCCCAAAATTCATGCCCTAATCCAGTGTCAACGAGCATGCTTCTTTCCTTTTCCATCAATGTCCTATTCATTATTTTTGCAACTCCATTTTGTTGAGGTGTGTATGGAGTAGTAGTTTTTCTGTGCTATGTCTCACTTCTTAAGAACTCTTCAAATTCCGTCTTGCATAACTCTCCACCATTATCTATTATTAACACCTTAATGTTCTTCTCTATTATTTTTTCCACTAAAGCCTTAAATTCTTTAAACCTATCAATTACTTTAGATTTATTCCTGAAGAAATATAACCATGTATTCCTCGAGAAGCCATCTATAAATGAGACATAATACTCATAATTACCCAGTGATGTAATTGACATAGGTCCAAACACATTACTATGCAAAAGCTCTAATAACCCTTTTACCTTCTTAGCACTAGAGGGGAGACTCACCCGATTCCGCTTCATGTATACACAATGTTCACAGGAATCGAAATCTAGAGAGAAATTAGACATGCCTTCTACCATACCATTACCATGTAGTATTCAAAGGCCCTTATCTCCAATATGTCCAAGTCTTTGATGCCACAACATAGTATTTTCTCCAGAGAACACTATATTTTCTACTCCACTTTCAGGAACCACAAAATTGTTGCACCCATCAATAATAGTGCCATGAAAAAGATTGTACAAAGTTCCAATCCAAACTCCCCTCCTCACTTCCCATGTTCCCTGAATCATCTTTCATATATCTTTCTCTAACACAATTTTTACACCTGCATCATCCATCTTGCTTACATAAATCATATTGCTAACCAATGCAGGAATATGAAGAAAACCTGGAAGTGTTCTAATCCTTTGACCTTGCAACTTCAACTTGACTTTTCCAGATCCTATGATTTTTTCCTTATTTTCATCCCCTAGGAAGACATCACCACCATCATATTTCTCGTACTCACAGAACCACTCCCTATGGGGAGTGAAGTAAAAGGATGCACTTGAGTCAATCAACCATGCCTCATGAGCTGTGTGTGTACTTAAAGAAGAAGCAAATTACACATCCCCACCTTCATCTGAGGTGTGTTTCACCTGTGTAGAAGGAGCATCATTAGATCCATTTCCTTTCTTTGGAGTTTTAGAACTACACGCCTTTTTGTAGTGCCCTTAATTTCCACATTTCTAGCATACCTTTACAATTTTTCCTGGAGATTTAGATCTCCCTCTAGATTTAGGCCTCCCACTTGAGGACATATTTTTGTTTTTGTTCTAGGATCACCCTCTTACAAACAAGGCATCTCCATTCTATCTCTCCATATTTTTATGTCTCATCTCCTCCAACTACAAGGATGAGACTATTTCATCAAACTTCAAGGTAGTATTATTGCTACCTATGGCAACAACAAGACTATCTGACAAGTTTGGTAGAGAACACAATAGACTAATGCACTTATAGTCATATGAAATTTTAATATCAATAGATAAAAACTAAATTACCATAATATTGAAGGCATTTAAATGCTCTGTCACTGAGTCTCCATCATTCATCTTGTTACCATTCAAAAATATCTCATTCTTTTTGAAAGAGGAAGTCCTAAGATAACCTTTTCAATCCAACTTATAGATTGAAGGCTAGCCCCTTCAATCCAGAGAGGGATCTATATGACCTTTACATTGTGGCTAGAACTTTAGATAGGTTGTGTTGATGTAGGATTTGGTTGGGCCTGAAATGAATACTTCATTAGGTGATGGAATCGAATAGATAAGGTTTAGATTGGTTTACCAAGATAACTGGTTATCTGATCAAGATTGATAAATGCAAGGTGGATAGCAGATCCTAGATATTTGTCATTTGTTGTAGATGGATGGAGAGAGCAGGAGAACAATCCACTACAACAAGGCATACACAATGAATCCTAAAGTAGCTTTAGAAGATAAAAATGGGAACATTTGAAAAAATCAATACAGAGAATCAAAACAAAAATGATTTTTGAATCAATCAATATTTTTCAAACACTGCGAAGACATACATTCATGAGATTATTAAAGGAGAAACTGAAAAAACATAGAGAGAATACATACTAAAACCTACTACCGCATGTATATTTATATCACTGGTCAATATCTACTAATATTCAAAAATGAAATGAATAAATCATTCAAAAGACACAAACAATAACTATTTCCTTTAAGAAAACCACCCTTTTCTTCTTGATGAAATATACAGAAAATACAATAAAGATAATCTCCTTGAAGTATGGTAGCAATAATTACAATATACTTACATAATGTTTAAGAGTTTAATTAACAAAAATCATAGAAACCCTATCATATTAGCTACTCAGATCCTTAATCAGATACATAATCCCTGGTTAAAACAAAGCACAAGGTTTCTATACATTCATGTTGCTAGTATCCCAAAAGAATTGCGAGGTGTCTACTGCAAGATAGGATACAAAACATTGTTGTATTACAAGATTGACCTCTGAATATAAAATTGTGTTCCTTTCTTGTAGCCAACTGAAGCATGAACCTGGAAATGATGCCAAAACCGTGTAATTGTATAGCTTCTTCACTGCTTTCTTTCCTCATGTTGACTTGTACTCCTTTAGCCACAAAAATATCTGATATCTTGCTACAATATAGTAAAAAATAATTACTAGTTGATGATTAACCAAGGGTAAACCAAAATGTTAAATACCCATTAGGGTTTGGCACAACAAAAATAGGGTTTATGCTATAATCTTCCCCTGAAGTCAATTGATCACTTTCCTATGTATTCTGCAACTTAAGCAAGGATATCAACCTTATTTTGACTCCTTTTCACCCTTTTGATAAGTTTTTGTGTACTTTTATCAACTTTTATGGTTTTGCCTTTGTTCTTCTCAACATACTTTGTTTTCCTTAGTCTTTATCTACCCTTTAAAGTCTACTCTATTTTTTCTTTTTCATCAAGGATGATAATTATTTCTTTGAACTTAGGATTCATTCAAGATTTTGAACTCAACCTCAGTTTTTTAGTAGGACGAGTGTGAAGTATTTTTCCTTGAACCCTAACCTCTGTCTCAACTTTCTCATCCTCTATTTAAACTTTTTGTTTACCCTTTTTTCTTTTTTATATTTTTTGTTTTGTTTCTTCCTCTACCATAATTCTTTGTTGGCTTCTTTGGCTTCTAGTATTCCCTTCATAAAATTCAACCTCTGGCATCTTCACAGGGACCTCTTCATGTTTTTCAACTCGGGGTTGGCTAGGTTCTCCTTTGGTATCATGAGATACAACTTGAGAAGGAACTCTGTTTTGGCCTCTTTTTGATCTTCTAGGTACATGTGCATTTGGGTTCCTTTGTCTCATTTTCCTTAATTGTTCTACTTTCTCATTGAACTCATAAGCATATAAAATCTTAATGATACTGTGATGAAAAATAGAATGATATTTTAATTCAGGTCTTTTCCTTGCCTTAGTGCACGTTTTTAACAAATTTTGATGTAGGAAATATGTGTTAGGAAATTATATATTACAGAGCAATGGAACACATAAAATATTGTAGAAATATAAAACACAGAAAACACATAAAACAAGAGAGACACAAATATACATGGTTCACTTAGTTTGGGCTATGCCCACAGAGAAACAACCAGTCCTTTTTTTATTATATTATCCAGCAAACTGAAGAGATACAACCTATAGCAGATCCGTTGTAGCTCCCTATTCGCTCTCAATCTCCTCTCTTTTCTTCACTCCGAATACAGATATACATAGATGCAATACAATTCCCTCATATATAGCGAGGGGTTGCCTTCTAGGGAAAAAAACCCCTAAATTAAATATAACTTCTACCATTAGATCATCCTCCTAATGAACGACCCAGATTGACTAGAAATTACTATACTTTTACAAGGCAATTTTACATCTATTTTTAGCTTTAGGGACACTGCCCCCGAACCCCCGCCAAGGGATTGCTGGCCCTCGGACCCCCTAGCCGGGGGGGAATCGACCCCCCACGAACCCATGCGGGGGGGACAAGTCCCCCTCGCACCCCCCCCTGCATGGAGGGGTGTACAGTCTTCCTGGGGTATACATCCGCCTGAAACCTTTGAATACAGAAGATAATTAGGCTCCACACCCAAGAATCTCCCACTTGGAGACTGATTATAACAACTCCACCGCTGCTTCATTTTCTAGACAATAACTCCACTTTGGACCTAGCTATTTCTTGTCTTCTTCATCATACTTGAAGACAAATTGAAATTGAGCAGATTCTCAGTTTCTCCATGGTTACAACTTCTGTTAACATATCTGCAGGATTCTGGCTAGTGTGTATCTTTTCTAGCTTCAACTGTTCATCTTCTAATGCTGACCATATGAAATGGTACTTGAGCTGTATATGTTTAGTCTTGGAATGAAATGCAAATTTCTTTGCAAGATGTATGGAACTCTTGTTGTCACTGTATAACTTGCCCAACTCCAGCTTCTTACCCAATTCATCTAGAAACCTTTGTAACCAAATCATTTCTTTACTAGCCTCTGTAGCAGCAACATACTCTGCTTCTCTTGTTGAAAGTGCAACCACACTTTGGATTTTTGAAACCTAATTGACAGTTTTTCCACCTACAGTAAATACATATCCTATAGTGCTCCTCCTATTATCTCTGTCACCTACCATATCCGCATCAAAATATCCCTGTAGAGCAATGTTTGAACCACCATAGCATAATCCTTGGTTTGTGGTACCTCTCAAATACCTGAGAATCGACTTCACCGCCATCCAATGTTCTTTTCCTAGATTGTTCATGTACCTGCATACAATTCCCATTGCATGTGCAATATTAGGCCTTGTGAAGACCATTGCATACATTAAGCTTCCAACTGCTGATGCATATGGAACTTTAGACATATGAGCCATTTCTTGCTGAGCCTTGGGACACCCCTCCTTACTTAATTTGAAATGGCTAGCCAAAGGTATACCAACTGGTTTTGCATTCTGCATATTAAACACTTTCAACACCTTTTCTATGTACTTACTTTGAGACAATGTCAATTTGTGATTCTTCCTGTCTCTAGTTATTCTCATACCAAGGATTTGTTTTGTAGCACCCAAATCCTTCATTGAAAATGAGTTTTCCAATTTCCTTTTGAGCACATTTATTTCCTACATGTTAGAACCTGCAACAAGCATGTCATCTACATACAATAACAATATAATATAGTTTCCATCATTTTTCCTTTTGAGATAAACACAATGATCAAAGTGACACCTAGTATATGCTTGTTCAGACATAAACCTGTCAAATTTTAGATACCACTACCTTGGAGCTTGTTTTAAGCCATACAAGCTCTTCTTCAACCTATGCACTAGTTTATCCTTCCCTTTTACCTCATATCCTTATGGCTGCTACATATATATCTCTTCCTCCAAGTCCCCATGGAGAAAGGCTATATTTACATCTAACTGCTCAAGATGCAAATCTTCAGTTGCTACTAGACTTAGAATAGTTCTAATTGAAGTCATTTTCACAAGAGGAGAAAATATCTCATCAAAGTCTATACCCTTTTTCTGTGCAAACCCTTTCACCACAAGTCTAACTTTATACCTTTTTCTACCTCCATCTTCTTCCTTCAACTTGTAAACCCATTTATTCTGCAATGTTGTTTTACTTGCAGGAAACCTGACTAAGTCCTAAGTCTAGTTATGTGCTAAGGAGTCCATCTCTTCTTTCATGGATTGCTCCCACTTCTTCCTGGTTTCTACCTGCACTACTTCTTCATAACATTCTGGTTCACCAAAATCGGTCAACAATACATAATATAATGGAGGAGAGTATTGTTCAAGGGGTATACTTATCCTGGTAGATATTCTAACACCACTTTCAGGTGTTTGAGGTGCTTGTTGCTGTTGTGGTTGTTGTTCTAGTTGTTGATCATTATGATTTTCAGGCACCATCACTTGTCTTGTGATATCGTCAAGCACTGTGTATTGTCTATTTTCTTTTTCCTGTTTCTTTTCCTACAACTGATTCTTATACAAGACCTTTTCATTGAATATTACATCTCTGCTCCTAACGATTTTGTGATTTTCATAATCATGTAAGCGATAACCAAAATCATTAACACCATATCCAATAAAGGTACATTTCTTTGATTTTTCCTCAAGCTTTGTTCTATTTTTTTTGTTAATGTGGACAAAGGATTCACAACCAAAAGTCTTTAAAAAAGAGTAGTTTACCTTTTTACCTGTCCATGCCTCCTCTGGAATAACACCATCCAAGGAACTTGAAGGCCCTCTGTTTATTAAATAAACAACAGTATCTACAGCATCTACCCAAAATTGTAAAGGCAATCCTGCATGCAATCTCATGCACCTTGCATGCTCCATGATTGTCTTGTTCATCCTATCTGACACACCATTTTCTTGTGGTGTTCTTGGAACTGTCTTCTCTCTACGAATTCCATTTTCTAAACAGTACCTATCAAACTCTTTGTTGCAATATTCACCTCCATTATCTAATTTGAGACACTTCAACCTTTTTCCTGTCTCATTTTCAACCGAAGCTTTCCATTTCTTGAAAGTATCAAATACATCTAATTTATTTCGAATACAATAAATCCAGGTTTTTTTGGTTGCATCATCAATAAAAGTAACATAATAATGAGAGCCACCAAGAGATGATACCTGAGCAGGTCTCGATACATCTGTATGCACAAGCTCTAATTTTTCACTCTTCTTTTCTTTCTCAACTATAAGGAATTTGACTCTCTTCTGTTTTCCATAAACACAATTTTCACATAATTTTAAATCAACATGCTTCAAACCTGGCAAAAAATTTCTTGAGTGAAGAATCTACATCCCCTTCTCACTCATGTGCCCGAGCCTATGATGCCATAATGCATAAATACAATGTACCAACCTTTCCTCCTGTCGCTATTACCAAGGATCCTTTAGTGACCTTCCAGGTTTTATTTGTGAAAGTACTTACGCAACATTCACCTCCCAACTGCCGTGTTGAAATCAGATTTTTCTTCAGATCTGGAACATGCCTTACCTCCTTATATAGCCATTGATTTCCATTCCGTTGTTTTATGAAAACTATACCCATTCCAACGATTTTATAGGGTTTATCATCACCCAATGGAACCTGTCCAAAATCTTCTTGAACATAATCATGAAAATGTTTCTTATTAGGTGTGGCATTGAATGAGGCCCTTGAATCTACCACCCAGGCATCAATAATATTTTCTAATGAAAGAATCAAAGCATCTTGCAACACATCACCTGTTACATTCGCTTCATGATTAGTTTCTTGCTGCGTGTCTCCTTCTTTTCCCTTTTGAGACTTGCAATCCTTATTTAGGTGTCCTTTCTTCCCATATTGCCAGCACACTATCCTCGATCTAGACTTGGATCTGACTTTTCTTGACTTACTACAATATCTTGGGGTGTTTCCTCTTTCCATTTTTCTTCCCCTAGTCTCCATAGTCAAAACATTGCCTGATGTCTCACTGGAGCTTTTCTGTCACATTTCCTCACTAAGGATTGCACCGACAACATCATCCAACTTTGAAGTGCTAGATCTAGAGACAGAGTTACTAACGGCCATAACTAAACCATTCCAACTTTCTGGCAATGAGCACAGAAATAACAGAGCCCTAACTTCATCATCAAAAGTTACCCCTACAGAACTTAACTGACTTGTAACTGTATTAAAATCATTTAAATGATCAGCAATAGATCCACCTTCTAACATATTCATATTAAATAAACGATTCATAAGAAATACCTTAATTGAGATCGAGGGGTTTTCATATATTTTGGCTAATGCCGACATTAAACCCTCAGTTGTCATTTACTTTGAAATATTAAATGCTATCGATGCCGCTAGGCATAACCGTATTGTTCCAAGTGCCTTTCTGTCGAGAATATCCCATTCTGTGTTTGTCATACTCGTCGGCTTCTTTGTCTTTCCGCTCAATGGTAGGTACAAACCTCTCTGATACAGATAATCTTCCATCTGCATCTTCCATAGCTGGTAGTTTTGGCTTTTGAATTTTTCGACCCTAAACCTACCATCTTCTGCCATTACTTCCACTCCAATCAGGAACCCTTCTCTCCTATGAGTTTATCAGTGAAATAGACCTTCGGCTCTGATACTAGTTGTTAGGAAGTTATATATTACAGAGGAATGGAACACATAAAATATTGCAGAAATATAAAACATAGAAAACACATGAAACAAGAGAGACACATATATACATGGTTCACCCAGTTTGGGCTACGTCCACGAAGAAACATCCAATCCTTCTTTTATTATATTATCCAGCAAACTGAAGAGATACAACCTACAACAGATCTACTGTAACTCCCTCTTCGCTCTCAATCTCCTCTCTTTTCTTCACTCTGAATACAGATATACATAGGCACAATACAATTCCCTCATATATAGCAAGGGGTTTCCTTCTAGGGCAAAAAACCCTAAATAAACATAACCTCTACTGTCAGATCAACCGCCTAATGAATGGCCTAGATTGACTAGAAATTACTATACTTTTACAAGGCAATTTTACATATATTTTTAGCTTCGGGGGTGTTTCCCCCGAACCTCGCCGAGGGACTGCTTGCCCCCGGACCCCCCAGCCGGGGGGATCGGCCACCCCGAACCCTCGCATGGAGGGCTATATTGTCTTCCTAGGGTATACATCTGCATGAAACCTTTGAATACAGAAGATAATCAGGCTCCACACCCAACAATCTCCCACTTGGAGACTGATTATAGCAACTCCACCGCTGCTTCATTTGCTAGAAAATAACTCCACTTTGGACATGGTTGTTCCTCGTCTTCTTCATCATACTTGAAGACTAATTGAAACTGAGCAGATTCTTAGTTTCTCCCTGGTTACAAATTTTGTTAACATATCTGCAGGATTATAGCTAGTGTGTATATTTTCCAGCTTCAACTGTCCATCTTCCAATGCTGACTGTATGAAATGGTACTTGAGTTGTATATGTTTAGTCTTGGAATGAAATGCAGAGTTCTTTGCAAGATGTATGGCACTCTGGCTGTCATTGTATAACCTGCCCAACTCCAGCTTTTTACCCAATTCATCCAGAAACCTTTGTAACCAAATCAATTCTTTACTAGCCTTTGTAGCAACTACATACTCTGCTTCTATTGTTGAAAGTGCAAAAACACTTTGGATTTTTGAAACCTAACTGATAGTTGTTCCACCTACAGTAAATACATATCCTGTAGTGCTCCTCCTGTTATCTCTATCACCTGCCATATCTGCATCAACATATCCCTATAGA
>APFE031404595.1:175628-254693 GCA_000404065.3 Pinus taeda | reverse complement strand
TCCGCCCCCCCTCTAACCCCTCAATTCACTATGTAGGTTAGTCGTGGAAAGAATATAACACAACCCAACAGTCGGTGCTCCGTATATGGCAACATTGTCTTTGCCTGGGTTAACCATCGGTTTGCCCGTGTGGTTGTTTTCAACCTCGGTGGTCCCAAGCGTCATGACTCCTATTCCACCATCTTCTTCGTCTGAACCATGACACGATGATTCCAAGGTTGAGCCTAGCCCTTCTCCCCCTGTTTCTTCCTCCTCCTCTCCTCCTTCGCCTGGTGAAAGTTTCACATCTAGTAACCAGGAGACTAAGAAGAAGAAGAAGAAGAAGATGAAGAAGAAGACGAAGTCCGATAAACGCGAGGCCACCTATGTAGCTACTGCTCTGAGTACATCTCAGGTCGGACTACCTTCTGTTCCTCCGCAGAAGGTTAAGTTTCCTTGTAAATTGTGCAAGGGTGACCATCTTCTTTGTGATTGTCCTGACATTCCTAGGATCTTAGAAGTATGGTCTCACTATCTGGCTCGTCCCTCATCATCCTCTGAAGCTCATGGCGATGCTACCCTATCAACTGACAACGGTAAGAAGAAAGGGAAGATTCGATTCCCCTGTAGGCTATGTGAAGGCAACCATCCCCTTCACCTTTGTCCGCTCATGGATAAAGCTTCCACCGTTTTGGAAAGTATTATAGCTTCTTCACCCCAACTTCTTGTTGGTTATCAGAGGCTCTCTTCAGACCCTCTCCCAATCGACCAAGAGATTGACTTAGATTCTTCTCTTGTCCATCCTCCTCTTTCCAAACCTGGTTATGCTAAGCCTGTTCCAGACCAACCATTGGTCGGAGAGAGTGTCGACTTGGGTTCACCACCTGTTGATCACTCTGTTTCAGAAGAGCGTCATGCTCATGTTCTTCTCGTCTCGTCAGATTCTCCTGGGTTCGAAAACGACCCTCCTATCCCCGCTGGTCAAGAGGGTCCTTCTTCGGTTCCTGTGGAGCAGGGGGGCAATCATACGATTCCCCCACCAAGTGGTTCAATCATTTCCTTCTACTGGAGTCATTTGACTGCATTCCGCCTTCCATCCTATTTGCCTTTCCAGGTTACAGTACATGCCTATGATAAAGCAGTACCTGGCACTGTCTTGATGAGGGTGCGTCGGTTAGTCTCATGCCTTTCACTACTTGGCAAGCTTTGGGCTCCCCATAGCTTGTGCCGGTTATGCAGAATCTGTTGGCATTTGATGGAGGAACTAGTCAACCTTTAGGGATCCTCCCAAAGCTTCCTGTTACTTTGGGGGGCAAAACCGTCTATATAGATGTCATGGTGGTCCAAGGTGCTTTAGATTTCAATCTTCTCCTTGGTCGTGACTATGTTTATGCCATGCGGGCCCTCGTCTCTTCACTTTTCCATGTGGTTTGTTTTCCATATGATGGAAGAGTGGTGACCATAGATCAATTATTGTTCTTTAGTCCCCCGACGCCTCTTGCACAACTGTCATCCCCTCTCGATTCTTGCTTGCAAGCAGTACCTTCTTTGCCACAGGTCAATTATGTGGCTACCCGTTCCGTCTCCGCCTCTACTGATGGTCATGCAGATGGTCTCGTACATCATGTATTGGGGGCATTGGAACCTGATTTGTCATTAGTGCCTCATGACATGTATTCCTCCCAGAGTGCGTCCCTTCCATCCCGCGAAGACCTCTTGGGAGCCATGTTGTCATATGACCAATGAACCACGTAGTGACGAGCATAGTTTGTTCCTATCTCAACCTCGTTAAAAAATGAAACCAGGTGTCCCAAGGATAGTTCTGATCTTGTGTCGACCTCGTTAAAAAAATGAAACAAGGAGTCCCGATGATCGTTTGTTCCTGTGTCAACCTCGTTAAAAAATGAAACAAGGGTTATGAGGATAGTTCTTTTACTGTGTCAACCTCATTAAAAAATGAAACACATCCCTTTCCAAATCGAGTCTTTGATTAAGATATCGTAAAATCCAAGTCGAGTCTTTCTAAGATTTTGAAAATGAACCTTCATTCCATCTGCCTCATTGAATGCAATGAAGCTTGGGGGGCATGTACCTCGATTTACATCATTATGTTAGGGGCATGCGAACTTATAACAAGCATAGTTTTTCATTTCAAGCTTGTGTAAACAGGAAATCGAATCCAAGCAGAGTTCTCCATGGTTCAAGCTTGTGTAAAAATGAACCCATACCTGATTTACATCTCGTGATTGCCGTTTTTATCCGCTAAATTCTGCTAGATGAGGCTTGGTTGTTTCATTCCTTTGCCACCATCTCTTTGGCCGATCATATGCTTTCACTTGGTTGTTTTTCCTTTCCCAAGGAACCACAACGATGAGTGGTTTTGTTAGCCAGCCTCTTGACCATTACATGTTTTGAGCAGTTCCACCATTGCCGAAACCAGTTGCTACCCTTTATACCACTCGTTCCTCTAGGAAAAGTCCTCTTTAAGCTCTTTTCTGACTCAAAAGATGAAAAGATAGCCAAGTTATCCCTTTTGACTTGTTAAACGAAATGAGAGGCAGTCTGCTTTAAGCTCTTTTCCGACTGTGTAAGCACGAAAAGATTGCCAGACTTTTGTCGTTTCAAGTCCGATATCGGTTATGAAATGACGTGTCTTTGATCGCTTTTCTACTCTTTCGGATCGATGTCACTAGTTACAAAAGGTACTCCTTGATCGTAATGGTCAAGCGGTTCTTTCGAGTATTGTTTTATACTTTTTCGGGCTCGAGAGACACAAATCTACGAAAAAGGACCCTCCTAGAGTTTTCTTTTCCTTGTCTTTTCCAAACTCCCTAAACATGAAAAAGACTCCGAGTTTTACCTGTGTCAGACTCGTTAAACCCTGACGACATTGGACTTGTCACCATGACGAGACTCGAGCTTCTCCTCCCTAGGGCTCATTAACTTATTACTAGGTTGGATTCAACCAAAGGTCGAACTTATATTACAAGCATATGCTATCCCCTTCAAGATTGTTTTCAAAAATAATTGGGGTACTCGACAGCAATGGTGGGGGAAAATTTGGAAATCATCATTGATTATCTATGGCAGCCAGTCACTCTTGAACATCAACACTTTTGCTTCTTGTCGGGTTGGGATATCCATACATCATCATTTGGCCTTCCGGGGTTTTGGGTTGCCATTTAGCCTCATTCCATCTAATCCATGCTGTCTCCAACAAGCCTCTGATCCCTTGGTACCTGAATGCAGCCACCCTCCGGAGTCATGTCGCCAACATGTTCAAGAGTATAATCCTTCTGCAGTTTACATCCTTACCTCCTCCTTTGATACTCTGTTTCACCATCTACCACTTGTTCCTTCTCTCGTGTCGTTGATGGGGGAAGCATTATGGCCCTTCTGCAACATATCGTCTCCTATCAACATCATCTCATTATCCAGGAGATTTATCTTGAGATCCCCTTTGGTACCTTGGAGCTTGCATGCCTCAATGGCAAGTTCTTCGCTTCTGACGGTTGACTTTCATCATTGGTCATCGATTGGGTGATTCCACGAGTGTTCAACTTCAGCTCATTCTTCACACTTCGTGGATTATACTAAATAGTACCTTGAGAACCATTAGCATTATTGGTGGTTTCTCTCGCGCTTGTTAACGGTTTTACACATTTACCGGTAATCAAGTGACTTTCTATCATGCTCGACTTCAACACATCTGTTCTCATGGTAGAATCTGTACTATGATCGGCTGGGTTTTAAGACCCCGAACTCAGATTACACATGTTCGGGCTGTGTGGATTGGTTCGTGATTACATGACTCATTAATGGATGGCTGCGACCATACCTAAGTCTTCATGGATGGATGCGACCATACCTTTATCATTATCATGGTCTTATTAACTGGATGGCTGCATCCATACCATAGAACTAGTTCGTATGTCATCTGGATGGCTGCGCCCATGCCTAGAATACATGTATTTCACTATCAGAGATATCAATTGTACTTGTGCCTGCAGGTTCTTCTAGATGGTGTTCTAGCTCAGTCAACTTCGTAAAGCATTTTACCCCTCCCACTCTCTCGGGCTTCATACTTTAGGGGGCATCTGTTACATAGTAATTTGTCACTACCTTTACCCCAGTCCTTCTACTGTGTCATGTGTCCAAGTAAAACATGCTCATATTGAACAAACCCACTTTTCCTAAGTTTTCTGCCTCATCACGATAATGGACTTAACATACGCAACGGATGGTGGTCATAAACAGTCCAGCCGTGCTTCCATCGCGGAAGTACATCTATTTCCCGCGACGGTCGATTTCATGCTCCGGTGTAAGACTATTTGTTATCTTTAGCAACGGTCTAACTGGTTACGTTACCTACTAGCGATGTCAGCGCTAAAGCTTAGTTATAAACTCGCGATGATCCAGATTGGGCGAATTCGTTCCAACAGTTAGCCTTCTGGATGTCTCCAGACCTGGTTGTTGGCATAATTTGTGTCACCCTTCCTTCTCTCTTCCACATTTTATGGAGACTCCTTCTCTTATTTAAACACTCACCTTTGATATGATCAAATAGTTGGTAATTCCTTGGTTGGAGTAGTGTTGCTGGTGCTTTTGAGTTTGATAGATAGCTGGTGTGGGTATGACAAGTGTGAGATTGTTGATAGCTTATGGAAGGTTGTGAAGTGCCCTTAACTGTGTGTTAAAACTTATGAGTGAGAGAGAGACTTTGTATGTTGGGAGATCCGTCTTCAAAGAGTGAATGCTCGAGCAATACACTGGCTAGATCCTCTGAGAAGGCTTACGACGTCAAGACTTGGTTGTAAGCTTGCTCTTATTTCATTATTAATACAACCAATGATGTTTTCCTATATCTTGTATGTAATTTACTTGATAGCTCATGACTTCTTGACTTTGTGAGTAAATAGATCATTGTTGTTTTCCGGTTACGTGCTTTGTTGTATTTCCTTTGCATTGTTTCAGGTTGATCACTCATTGAGGAGAAGGAAGCGGAAGCTGGAGCAGCGCAACGGAACTTCATCGACCGCCGGTTGAGGTAGGCCTCCAACTATGACTGTTTAAGGAAATCTATTGTTGATCTGTCTTTGCTATGACTAGACCCACTCTAGGGCTAGAGGGGTTGCCTCTGTCTACAGAGGGAACACTTTCCCGCATCACAGATCTTCTTAAGCTTATTACATGATTAATATATTTATTATCTTCTAAGTCTAGTGGGTTTCCTTGTAGTTTTTTAACCTTCTATCTACCACGAGTCATGATAAATCTAGTAAGAAAACTCACCTATTCGCAAGAGTGGTTTTCCGTTTGCAGAATAAGTGGCTCCACTACAAAAGAATTTATTGTTTACTCTGAGAGTTAGTATCCCTTTTCCTTACCAATCTTGATTTTGTATTGAATTTGTTTGTCTCTTCCCAATATTGTCTATGTGGTTAAGTCCCTCAAATATAGGTGATTTTCTTGAGTTTGAAGTGTGATTACACCCTTCCCTTTATACACAAATTGATTGGTTGCAGGCTACAACCCTTACAAGTGGCAGGCACCTTTATATGCTCGTATGTTGTTGCACTAAGAGAGAGATATTATCCATGTAGGTAAAAAAAATTCATTATTTCTTCTTATATTTGTTCCCGCACTATGTTTTAGAGATTATTCACGAGCCATCATCATAGATCAAACCCCTAGATAGTCTTTACATTTCACAATTTTGAGTATTTTTTAGTTTTTTGTGGCTTCCCCCATGGTCACAGTTTGTCCCACTTAATAATCATAGCGGTCGTGGAATTGGTGTATAAGAAAAGGTTCCTTGTAGGGTGTATAAGAAAAGGTTCGTAGGGTGCAAAAAAATGTGTTTTTTCATACATTTTTTTAGGTTTTTTTGTGAACCTTGGGAAACCCATTCCTTTGGAAAAGATCCTTTAGAACTTGATAGTTTATGAAAAATCTCATTGTTCTTTCCATTATAAAAAATAAATAAAAATGACATTTATGATCACCCTTTTCTAAGAATTTCAGGGCTCTTTTAAGAGTTGCATAGGAATGTTGGTTTTTCATTTTTGGACTTTGAATTTGTCTTTGGAGTGATTAATGTTTAATTTGAATTGAATGGTTGTTTTATTGTTATTAATTGAGAAAAATAAACCTCTTGTTGTCTCCCTTTGATAGTTTCATCAAAGAAGAAAACAAACATTTTTGCATTACCACATTTTGATTTTTCTTTAGGTTGAAAAGAGTCATAACATCATATACTCCAATCCATACCATAAAGTAATTAACAACCTTTAAAAGGAATGCACCTAAATTAAAATTAAGTAGACCCTTTTCCTCTAAAGCAAACCAACAAGTCTAAGATTTTAGGCCTTGGAACATGATTGTAGAGTCAACTCTCTAAGGCCACCAAATTGAAACTATATCTACGAGTGAGTGTAAATAAATTGTCATGTTAGATACTTGCCATAACACTCCTTTAAATATGACTTAAGCACAAGATCACATGAAATACATATGGATTAGTGCCCCTACTCCATTGTTTTCAGATGTTCATCGAATTACTATGCATAAGGGGTTCTCTCGGGGGTAAGGTTCCTTGAGAACAATCCCCCAGTGAGGTTTTAGGCTTAGTTTCCCCACCCATACATGTGGCCCCAACCTGTGACCATTCCGCTTAGTTGTTTGATAGTGAGGTGGTAACCCTGGTGACTATTTTATAAGATATCCAACCTAGGTGACTACGATTGGGATGTCCCTATCGTCCCTAAGAAAAACATCATACACCATATTAGTACTCCTGTGGTGTGGACCTTCATGCTACTTGTGGGTCCACTTGTGCTAGTAAATGATGGTATTCATAAGTTGGCCTAATCTCTTCTCATATATCCATCAAGTCAGGTCTTAGGGATTTCATTATGTCAAAATTTTTGGTTTTCAAGAGGCCCCTTGTATCCATTTTTTGCGTATTTATTAACTTAGATTTGCTATGGATGTGATCTATGGTTGTTAGTTTCTCGTTGGCCATAAAATACTTGTTTTCATCAATCAAAACAAGCATTTTATCATGGTTAATTAGCCTCTTCATTGATCCCATTGACCCTTTACCAATTTAGCAAAATAGACCATTTGATTATTCTTTTTCTTACTTTAGCAATCTTCATACGATGTTTAACATTACTTAGTCATCTAAAGGGGGAGGACCTACCTCCACGTATTCATTTGTGATAGATAAGTCACATTGATCACCTCCTTTCCACGAATTAATGGGATGGGCACTCCCATATTTAATCTTATGACATCTAATTATTCCGTTTGGGGAATGGCTTCAACTACTTCATTTTCTATCATGAGTATACTTAGTATTCCCATTGCATCAATTTAAGTGCCCACATCTTAATTAGTATTCAATGGGTAATAAGCCATGGTTGTACCACTACAAGTGGGCTTCCACCTATTTCCAACATTCCTATAGGTGGCCTAGTAATACCAAATTCTAGTTGCCCAATCATTGGGACTTTAACCTTAGGTCTAGTAATTTCAAGTGTTTTTCTTAATGAAGGGGGAAAATATATGGTTAGATCAGTAATGCCATATCCCACTAGCATTCCCTTTGCACCTAGTATTGGTCATGTTCTAGGACATTCTTTGGTGAATGACAACTAGGGGACCCCTCCCCGAGGACTTTGGTACTTTTCCTTCCTTTGGAAATGTTGATGTCCCTTTGATGCCCATATTGAATATATTGGATTGGTTGTGGGACTACCAGTTTAGTAAATGTCCATTTTGAACGTTTCATATGCTCCTGAAACTTCTTTGTTGGTGAAATATGTTCCTGCTCCTTTCACATCTAATGCTGAAAGTCTAGATCCTAGTAACCAAAAGTCTAAAAGGAGGAAGAGTGGGAAGAAGAAGCAAATCCAAAAGGAGAATTCACTAGTCATTGCAATTCATGCTGGTGAAGGATCAGTAGTTATTACTAGTGATGCTAGAGATGAGTTACAAATCATTACAGGTCATGTTGGAGAAATGTCATTGGTCACTACAAGTCATACTAAGGATGAGCTACTAGCCACCACAAGTCATACTAAGGATGAATAGCTAGTTGTTATGCGTCATGTTGGGGCCATGCAACCAATCACTACTAGTCATGTTAGGGGCATTGATGTTACTAAGAACTCTAGACAAGAAAGACACAAGCCTAAGTTCCATTGTAACGTTTGTAAAGGAGATCACTGTGCTCATATATTTCCTTTTATTCTAAAGACAAAAAGAGTGTGATCCATGTCTGAAGTATCTTCTACTCCTTAAACACCTTTAGTTTCTCTCAACCTAGTCAACCATCAGGTGATGAAGTAGTTGAGTCGGTGCAATATTTGGTTAATCCCACTCCTCTTTTGGGGAGTGATGTGTTTACCATTTGTGTTTTCTTCACCACCAATTCAAAACATTTTGAATAAGGGGAACCCCACTTTCCTTTAGCATGCTACCTCCATGTTTTAGGAGTGTTTCCTTTTATTTGAATGGTCTTGCTAAGCCTCACCCTCCTTCTTCTGCACCCTTCCCAATAAAGGTTAGAGTTTGTTCTAAAAATAGTTTTTGATGTATAGTAAATTAAGGAGCCTCTAAAAGCATTTTATTTTCCTCAACTTTGCAAGCCATAGGTTCTCCTAAGCCCGTGTCAGCTACCAGACAATGTTTGGCATTTGATAGGGACCTATTGAATCTTTTGGGATCCTTCCTCAATTTCCCATCACACAAGGTGGGAAGATTATCTTAGTTGATGTGATAGTAACGAGTGGCCCATTAGACTTCAATATGCTTCTTGGGAATGATTATGTATATGATATGAATGATTTAGTGTTTATTCTATTTTAGGTGATGTGTTTTCCTCATAACGGAAGAATTGTTACCACTAATAAACTCACATTAGATAATCACCATCCTAATGCAAACTTAGACCAAATAAACCCTTTTTATGTTCATATTATTCAGGTGGATTCTACCTTGCCATGGGTGAATAATGTGGCATCATATCCTAAATGTTCAGTTGCTTCTATGAAGGAGCGTTCATGCTTATGTTTACCTTCTCAGGACATGGTCCCATTAATTGATCAAGTATATACTAAAACTAGTTAGAAAATCCATCCCAACATGGAATATGATCACATTATCATGACCACATGGGATGTCACTCCACTTATTTGACATGACTTCCTTGATGTCAAGTTGCCTTCTAAAGGGACCATATTGGAGGCCATGACTTCATTAGATAATCCCAAGGAAGATATACCTCATTGTGAACATTTTATCCCTAATGTGGTAGAGGTGGGCTTAACACATAGAACCTTAATTCAATTAAGGGAGACTTCCTGGGTTATCCAGTGAAGTGCCATCGTTGGACCAAATTGAATCTTGGATTTATTCTCTTGAATCGGCTATCAAATTGTTCACATTAAACACCTTTGTTAATGAGTGTCTTGTACCTTATTTATGTCTTGATGGTCATCCTAGAGGAGCATCGTTAGCTCACAAGATCAATCACTTTTGGTGTCCTTGATAGTTCCTAACAATGGTTTCAGTCTAGGATCTAATTGGGATAACGACGCTTTAGGAACTTGGAACTTCAAATCTATGTGGCACACCCTTGGCATAGTGTGCCACATGTTGCCAATAATGGCCCATGGGTTCAATAATGGAAATATAAATCCTTGGTCTACACCCATTGGTGGGCCTTACAATATGTAACCTATTATACTACGTCATGATTTTCATATTATATATTTAGTGCTTGTTGTGTGATGTGAGTTTTTTTCCTGTTTACATATGGGTTGATTTAATTTGAGGCTTATCTAATTTGGTGCTTGATTTGCATATATTAATCAAAACCACTTCAGCGTCATCATAGGCACAACCACGGTGAGACCATGAGATTACATACATTAGTCTTGTAGCTATGTTTGGCATTTTCCATAGTAATTGAGAACTAATACCAACATGCATGTACACAAAAACATGAATTTCCAATAACATAATCATGAGTCATAAGTAAAAGCCAAATCAATCATAACTAGTATAACAATTCCAAAAATCGAAAGTAAATTTACAATATTCAAAAAAATAATAAAAATTAGTCATGTCCTTACCTAATCCATGATCTATTGTGCAATTTAACCATGGGTTTACTCTTTTTGGATGGTTTCTATAGGATGGGGTGGCATTTTTTTTTATGACGCACATAGAACTTCAAGGTGTGTTTGTTATACTTAGCCTATAGTGATAGGTTTTTCCCTGTTATCTGCACTATTAACTATCACTCACTTTAAATTGGCTTGGACTAGATCCTGTTTATTTGCAACATTAACCATTCTTATTTGCATGTTGCACATTAATGATAGCACTTAAATCCCATGGGTGCCCTTAATCAACAACCAACTTGTCTTTTGGCATTCATGTTGCATTTTTCCAATAGCTGGGAGCCCCTCTAGACCTATTATGACTCAAAATTGAACCTCATTTCTCTCTCTTATGTATGTTTTAGCCATGTCCTTGGGACTTCCTACGATATTTTATATTGTGTTTTAGGTCACACATGCATATTATCACTTATGTCTCAATGCCCATCACTCAATTTCTTTAATCCCTCTTATCACCATTGTTACAAAATTATATATTATTGAGCAATGGAACACATAAAATATTGCAGAAATATAAACATAGAAAACACATAAAACAAGAGAGACACAGATATACATGGCTCACCCAGTTTGGGCTACATCCATGGAGAAATAGTCAATCCTTCTTTTATTATATTATCTAGCAAACTGAAGAGATACAACCTACAACAGATCCACTATAACACCCTCTTCACTCTCAATCTCCTTTCTCTTCCTCACTCAGAATACAGATATACATAGACACAATACAATTCCCTCATATATAGTGAGGGGTTGCCTTCTAGGGCAAAAAAACCTAAATTAAACATAACTTCTAGTGTCAGATCATCTGCCTAATGAACGACCCAGATTGACTAGAAATTAATAGACTTGTACAAGGCAATTTTACATCTATTTTTAGCTTCGGGGGTGCTGCCCCCCGAACCCCCATGGGGGGGATAAGTCCCCCCCGCATGGAGGGGTGTACAGTCTTCCTCGGGTATACATCCGGCTGAAACCTTTGAATATAGAAGATAATCAGGCTCCACACCCAACAATCTCCCGCTTGGAGACTGATTATAGCAACTCCACCACTGCTTCATTTGCTAGACAATGACTCCACTTTGGACCTGGCTGTTTCTCATCTTCTTCATAATACTTGAAGACCAATTGAAACTAAGCAGATTCTCAGTTTCTCCCTGGTTACAACTTTTGTTAATATATCTACAGGATTCTGGCTAGTGTGTATCTTTTCCAGCTTCAACTGTCCATCTTTCAATGTTGACCGTATGAAATGGTACTTGAGCTATATATGTTTAGTCTTGGAATGAAATGCAAAGTTCTTTGCAAGATGTATGGCACTCTGGTTGTCACTGTATAACCTGCCCAACTCTATCTTTTTACCCAATTCATCCAGAAGCCTTTGTAACCAAATCATTTCTTTACTAGCCTCTGTAGCAGCAACATACTCTACTTCTGTTGTTGAAAGTGAAACAACACTTTGGATTTTTGAAACCCAACTGACAGCTGTTCCACCTATAGTAAATACATATCCTGTAGTGCTCCTCTTGTTATCTCTGTCACCTGCCATATCTGCATCAACATATCCCTGTAGAGCAATGTTTGAACCACCAAAGCATAATGCTTGATTTTTGGTACCTCTCAAATACCTGAGAATTCACTTCACTGCCATCCAATGTTTTTTTTCCTGGATTTTTCATGTACTTGCTTACAACTCCCACTGCATGTGCAATATCAAGCCTTGTGCAGACCATTACATACATTAAGCTTCCAACTGCTGATGCATATGGAACTTTAGACATATGAGCCATTTCTTCCTGAGTCTTGGGACAAGCCTCCTTACTTAATTTGAAATGGCTAGCCAAAGGTATACTAACTGGTTTTGCATTCTGCATATTAAACCTTTTCAATACCTTTTCTATGTACTCACTTGGAGACAATGTTAATTTGCAATTCTTCCTGTCTCTAGTTATTCTCATACCAAGGGTTTGTTTTGCAGCACCCAAATCCTTCATTGCAAATGAGTTTGCCAATTTCCTTTTGAGCATATTTATTTCCTACATGTTAGAACCTGCAACAAGCATGTCATCTACATACAATAACAATATAATATAGCTGCCATCATTTTGCCTTTTGAGATAAACACAATGATTAAAGTGACACCTAGTATAACCTTGTTCAGACATAAACTTGTCAAATTTTAGATATCATTGCCTTGGATCCTAATTTAAGCCATACAGTCTCTTCTTCAACCTTCAGACTAGTTTCTCCTTCCCTTTTACCTCATATCCTTGTGGCTGCTGCATATATATCTCTTCCTCCAAATCCCTATGGAGAAAGCTTGTGTTTACATCTAACAGATCAAGATGCAAATCTTCAGCTGCTACTAGACTTAGAATAGTTCTAATTGAAGTCATTTTCACAAGAGGAGAAAATATCTCATGAAAGTCTATACCCTTTTTCTATGCAAACCCTTTCACCACAAGTCTAGCTTTATACCTTTTTCTACCTCCATCTTCTTCCTTCAACTCGTAAACCCATTTATTCTGCAATGTTGTTTTACCTACAGGCAACCTGACTATGTCCCAAGTTTGGTTATGTGCTAAGGAGTCCATCTCTTCTTTCATGGCTTGCTCCCAATTCTTCCTAGTTTCCACCTACACTGCTTCTTCATAACATTCTGGTTCACCAGAATCAATCAACAATACATAATATAATGAAGGAGAGTGTCGTTCAGGAGGTCTAGTTATCTTGGTAGATCTTCTAACACCACTTTCAGGTGTTTGAGGTGCTTGTTGCTGTTGTGGTTGTTGTTCTAGCTGTTGATCATTATGATTTTCAGGCACCATCATTTTTCTAGTGATATCATCAAGCACTGTGTATTCTTTGTTTTCTTTTTCCTGTTTCTTTTCCTGCAACTGATTCTTATACAAGACCTTTTCATTGAATATTACATCTCTGCTGCTAATGATTTTGTGATTTTCATAATCATATAAGCGATAACCAAAATCATTAACACCATATCCAATAAAGGTATATTTCTTTGATTTTTCCTCAAGCTTTGTTCTATTTTCTTTGTTAATGTCGACAAAGGTTTCACAACCAAAAGTATTTAAAAAAGCGTAGTTTACCTTTTTAACTGTCCATGCCTCCTTTGGAATACCACCATCCAAGGAACTTGAAGGCCCTCTATTTATTAGATAAACAACAATATCTACATTATCTGCCCAAAATTGTAAAGGCAATCCTCCATCCAATCTCATGCTCCTTGCACGCTCCATGATTGTCCTATTCATCCTTTCTGACAAGCCATTTTCTTATGGTGTTCTTGGAACTGTCTCCTCTCTACGAATTCCATTTTATGTACAGTACCTATCAAAATCTTTGTTGCAATATTCACCTCCATTATCTGATCTGAGACACTTCAACCTTTTTCCTGTCTCATTTTCAACCAAAGCTTTCCATTTCTTGAAAGTATCAAATACATTAGATTTATTTCGAATACAATAAATCTAGGTTTTTTTGGTTGCATCATCAATAAAAGTAACATAATAACAAGAGCCACCAAGAGATGATACCTGAGCAGGTCCCCATACATTTGTATGCACAAACTCTAATTTTTCACTCTTATTTTGTTTCCCAACTCTAAGGAATCTGAATCTCTTATGTTTTCCATAAACACAATTTTCACAGAATTTTAAATCAACATGCTTCAAACCTGGCAACAAATTTCCTGAGTGAAGAATTTGCATGCCCTTCTCACTCATGTGCCCGAGCCTATGATGCCACAATGCCGTATCTTCTCCTATAGAGGTTAAAGCATTAACACAATTAGAAATACCATTCCATAAATACAATGTGCCAACCTTTCCTCCTTTTGCTATTACCAAGGATCCTTTAGTGACCTTCTAGGTTTTATCTGTGAAAGTACTTATGCAACTTTCACCTCCCAAATGCCCTGTTGAAATCAGATTTTTCTTCAGATCTGAAACATGCCTTACCTCCTTCAATAGCCATTTATTTCCATTCTGTTGTTTTATGAAAATTGTACCCATTCCAACGATTTTACAGGGTTTATCATCACCCAATCGAACCTTTCCAAAATCTCCTTGAACATAATCATGAAAGAATCAAAGCATATTGCAACACATCACCTATCACATTTGCTTGATGATTAGTTTCTTGCTATGCGTTTCCTTCTTTTCCCTTCCAAGACTTGCAATATTTCTTCAGGTGTCCTTTCTTCCCGCATTTCCAGCACACTATCCCCGATCTGGTCTTGGATCTGACTTTTCTTGACTTACTGCAATATCCTGAGCTCTTTCCTCTTTCGAATTTTCTTCCCCTAGTCTCTGTAGTCGAAGCATTGCCTGATGTCTCACCGGAGCTTTTCCATCACATTTCCTCGCTAAGGATTGCACCGAAAACATCATCAAACTTTAAATTACTAGATCCAGAGATAGAGTTACTAATGGCCATAACTAAACCATTCCAGCTTTCTGGCAATGAGCACAAAAATAACAGAGCCCTAAATTCATCATCAAAATTTACCCTACAAAACTTAACTGAATTGTAACTATATTAAAATCATTTAATTGATCAGCAATAGATCCACCTTCTGAAATATTCATATTAAATAAATTCTTCATAAGAAATCCCTTATTTGAGGCCGAGGGTTTTTCATATAGTTTGGCTGATGCCGACATTAAACCCTTTGTTGTCGTTTCCTTTGAAATATTAAATGCTATCGACACCGCTAGGCACATTCGTATTGTTCCAAGTGCTTTTTTGTCAAGAATATCCCATTCTGTGTCTATCATACTCGTCGGCTTCTTTATCTTTCTTCTCAATGGTAGGTACAAATCTCTCTGATATAGATAATTTTCCATCTGCATCTTCCATAGCTGGTAGTTTTGGCCATTGAATTTTTCGACCCTAAACCTACCATTTTCTGCCATTGCTCCCATTCGAACTAGGAACCCTTCTCTCCTGCAATTTTATCAGCCAAATAAACCTTCGGCTTTGATACTAGTTATTAGGAAATTATATATTACAGAGAAATGGAACACATAAAATATTGCAAAAATATAAAACATAGAAAA
Organism: Pinus taeda; assembly: GCA_000404065.3. Classification (NCBI taxonomy): domain Eukaryota; kingdom Viridiplantae; phylum Streptophyta; class Pinopsida; order Pinales; family Pinaceae; genus Pinus; species Pinus taeda. The sequence goes on along the minus strand of APFE031404595.1, from coordinate 239,440 downwards.
CACATAAAACAAGAGAGACATAGATATACGTGGTTCACCCAGTTTGGGCTATGTCCATAGAGAAACAGCCAGTCCTTCTTTTATTATATTATCCAACAAATGGAAGAGATACAACCTACAATAGATCCACTATAACTCCCTCTTCGCTCTCAATCTCCTCTCTTTTCTTCACTCCGAATACAGATATACATAGACACAATACAATTCCCTAATATATAGCAAGGGGTTGCCTTCTAGGTAAAAAAACCCTAAATTAAACATAACTTCTACTGTCAGATCATCCACCTAATGAATGGCCTAGATTGACTAGAAATTACTATATTTTTACAAGGAAATTTTACATCTATTTTTAGCTACGGGGTGCTGCCCATGAACCCCCGCCAGGGGACTGCTAGCCCCTGGACCCCCTAGCTGGCGAAGATCAGCCCCCCCATATCCCTAATTGGAGGGGTGTATAGTCTTCTGGGGTATACATCCGCCTGAAACCTTTGAATATAGAACATAATTAGGTTCCACACCCAACAATATCCCACTTGGAGACTGATTATAGCAACTCCACTGTTGCTTCATTTGCTAGACAATAACTCCACTTTGGACTTGGCTATTTCTCGTCTTCTTCATCATACTTGAAGACCAATTGAAACTGAGCATATTCTCAGTTTCTCCCTGGTTACAACTTTTGTTAACATATCTATAGAATTCTGGCTAGTGTGTATCTTTTCCAGCTTCAACTGTCCATCTTCCAGTGCTGACCATATGAAATGGTACTTGAGTTGTATATGTTTATTCTTGGAATGAAATGCAGAGTTCTTTGCAAGATGTATGGCACTCTGGATGTCACTGTATAACCTGCCCAACTCCAGCTTGTTACCCAATTCATCCAGAAACCTTTTTAACCAAATCATTTATTTACTAGCCTCTGTAGCAGCAACATACTCTACTTCTGTTGTTGAAAGTGTAACAATACTTTGGATTTTTGAAACCCAACTGACAGTTGTTCGACCTACAGTAAAAATACATATCTTGTAGTGCTCCTCCTGTTATCTCTGTCACTTTCCATATCTGCATCAAAATATCCCTGGAGAGCAATGTTTGAACCACCACAGCATAATTCTTGGTTTGTGGTACCTCTCAAATACCTGAGAATCCACTTCACCGCCATCCAATGTTCTTTTCTTGGATTGTTCATGTACCTGCTTACAACTCCCACTACATGTGCAATATCTGATGCATATGCAACTTTAGACATATGAGCCATTTCTTCCTGAGTCTTGGGACACACCTCCTTAGTAGGTCCCCATACATCTGCATGCACAAGCTCTAATTTTTCACTCCTTTTCTTTCCTAACTCTAAGGAATCTGACTCTCTTCTGTTTTCCATAAACACAATTTTCACAGAATTTTAAATCAACATGCTTCAAACCTGGTAACAAATTTCTTGAGTGAAGAATCTGCATCCCCTTCTCACTGATGTGCTCGAGCCTATGATGCCAAAATTCCATATCTTTTCTTGTAGATGTTAAAACATTAACAAAATTAGAAATACCATTTCATAAATACATTGTACCAACCTTTTCCTTTCGCTATTACCAAGGATCCTTTAGTGACCTTCTAGGTTTTATCTGTGAAAGAACTTACGCAACCTTCACCTCCCAACTGCCCTATTGAAATCAAAATTTTCTTCAGATCTGGAACATGCCTTACCTCCTTCAATAGCCATTGATTTCCATTTTGTTGTTTTATGAAAACTGTACCCATTCCAATGATTTTACAGGGTTTATCATCACCCAATCAAACCTGTCCAAAATCTCCTTGAACATAATCATGAAAATGTTTCTTATCAGGTGTGACATAGAATGAGGCCCTTGAATCTACCACCCAGGCATTAATAATATTTTATAATGAAAGAATCAAAGCCTCTTGCAACACATCACCTGTTACATTCACTTGATGATTAATTTCTTGATGTGCGTCTCCTTCTTTTCCCTTTTGAGACTTGCAATATTTCTTCAGGTGTCCTTTCTTCCCACATTTCCAGTACACTATCCCTGATCTAGACTTGTATTTGACTTTTCTTGACTTACTCTGATATCTTGGGCTCTTTCCTCTTTCAGTTTCTCTTCCCCTAGTCTCTGTATTCAAAGCATTGCCTGATGTCTCATTGGAGCTTTTCTGTCGCATTTCCTCGCTAAGGATTGTACCAACAATATCATCATACTTTAAAGTATTAGATATAGAGACAGAGTTACTAATGGCCATAACTTAACCATTCCAACTTTCTAGCAATGAGCACAGAAATAACAGAGCCCTAACTTCATCATCAAAAGTTACCCCTACAGAACTTAACTGACTTGTAACTGTATTAAAATAATTTAAATGATCAACAACAGATCCACCTTCTGACATCTTCATATTAAATAAATGCTTCATAAGAAATACCTTATTTGAGGTCGAGGGTTTTTCATATAGTTTGGCTAATGCCGACATTAAACCCTATGTTGTCATTTCCTTTGAAATATTAAACGCTACCGATGCCATTAGGCATAGCCGTATTGTTCCAAGTGCCTTTCTGTCGAGAATATCCCATTCTGTGTCTGTCATACTCGTCAGCTTCTTTGTCCTTTTGCTCAATGGTAGGTACAGATCTCTCTGATACAGATAATATTCCATCTGCATCTTCCATAGCTGGTAATTTTGGTTGTTGAATTTTTCGACCCTAAACCTACCATCTTCCGCCATTGCTCCCACTCGAACCAGGAACCCTTCTCTCCTATGAGTTTATCAACCAAATAGACCTTCGGCTCTGATACCAATTGTTAGGAAATTATATATTACAGATGAATGGAACACATAAAATATTGTAGAAATATAAAACACAGAAAACACATAAAACAAGAGAGACACAGATATATGTGGTTCACCCAGTTTGGGCTACGTCCATAGAGAAATAGCTAGTCCTTCTTTTATTATATTATCCAACAATCTGAAGAGATAGAACCTACAACAGATCCACTATAAGTCCCTCTTCGCTCTCAGTCTTCTCTCTTTTCTTCACTCCGAATACAGATATATATAGAAGCAATATAATTCCCTCATATATAGCGAGGGGTCGTCTTTTAGGGAGAAAACCCTAAATTAAAGATAACTTCTACCATCATATCATCCGCCTAATGAACGATCGAGATTGACTAGAAATTACTATACTTTTACAAGGCAATTTTAAATTTATTTTTAGCTTCGGGGCCGCTGCCCCCGAACCATCGCCGGGGGATTGTTGGCCCCCAGACCCCCCAGCCGGGGGGTATCGACCCCCCTGAACCCCCGTGGGGGGGTCAAGTCCCCCTCACACCCCCCACGTGGAGGGTTCTACAGTCTTCTTGGGGTATACATCTGCCTGAAACCTTTGAATACAAAAGATAATCAGGCTCCACACCTAACAATCTCCCACTTGGAGACTGATTATAGCAACTCCACTGCTGCTTCATTTGCTAGACAATAACTCCACTTTGGACCTAGCTGTTTCTCGTCTTCTTCATCATACTTGAAGACCAATTGAAAATGAGCAGATTCTTAGTTTCTCCCTGGTTACAACTTTTGTTAACATATCTGCAGGATTCTGGCTAGTGTGTATCTTTTCCAGTTTCAACTGTCCATCTTCCAATGATGACTGTATGAAATGGTACTTGAGCTATATATGTTTAGTCTTGGAATGAAATGCAGAGTTCTTTGCAAGATGTATGGCACTCTGGCTGTCACTGTATAACCTTCCCAACTCCAGCTTTTTACCCAATTCATCCAGAAACCTTTGTAACCAAATCATTTCCTGACTAGTCTCTGTAGCAGCAACATACTCTGCTTCTGTTGTTGAAAGTGCAACAACACTTTGGGATTTTGAAACCCAACTGGCAGCTGTTCCACCTACAGTAAATACATATCCTATAGTGCTCCTCCTGTTATCTCTGTCACCTGCCATATCTACATCAACATATCCCTGTAGAGGAATGTTTGAACCACCAAAGCATAATTCTTGGTTTGTGGTACCTCTCAATTACCTGAGAATCCACTTCACGACACCCCCCCGCGTGGAGGGGTGTACAGTCTTCCTGGGGTTTACATCCGCCTGAAACCTTTGAATACAGAAGATAATCAGGCTCCACACCCAACAATATGGAAAATTCATTTTCCTAAATCCTGCTAAGTGACAAAGAAACCTCATGTGATATAGGTAATCTTTGGAATACTTACCTTCACAGGTGAAGAAAAGATGGAAAATTTTAAGTGTAATAGTCCATAGAGGTTTCAGCTTTCTTTAGAGGACCCATGCATCCCAATGTTGATTTTGATAGTATTCTTTTAGGAAGAAGTTCAAATTCACATTTAACAACCTCTGTTTCTTCAACCATCTTTCACCTTCTACTAGAAAACTTGTTGCTTCAACAATAGACTCCTCCATGACAGGGAACTGCAATGTCCTAATTCTAGATGTGTTTTCATTGAAGGATAAGATAAAATCATGGCACCAGCTGGGGTTATACCCATTAAAAATGATCTATTTTTGTATGATTAGTTTTTATGTGCTAATAAACATTAGAAATTTATAAATATGTGCATGCTTATTGCTTCTTGTGTTGAGGTTTTATTAGTTGTTTGTGCATAAAATCATGTAAATTTCCTTAAGTTTAATAAGAAATTCATGAGAAAAATAGCTTTAGAAACAAATACTAAAGAGAAAACATGTACAGTGCAACAAATCATCCAAGAGACACATTAGAACAATGTTTTGATGAAGGAGTTCACCCCTCCTAGGCTACATCTTGGTCCAACTTCCATGGTTTGGGCCTCTGTATTATCTCAATGTGGCAAAAATGTTATTTATAAAGCTCTATGGCTCCTGATATTTGCACCAATGTGTTTAGAATGTCCAAATTAGCCAAGAAAACCTATTTCTAAGCTCAGTTTGGTCAAACATTGCTCAAGATATGCTTCATTCAATTTTTCCCTAGGAAACCCCGCTAAAATTGGAGAAGGCTCCAGTTAACACTGCCAAAATTGGTAGTCCTGCCAAATTTGGTGTGCCTCCAAAATTGCCGCCATCTTAAATTTAGATTAATTAAGGCTAAAACAGGATTAGAGGCACTAAGCACACTTATCCATTTAGCATTGGCCCTTGGTTTTAAAACGTGGTCATATGGAGAGGGGGATGGCTCCTTCCTGTTCCACTGTTGGCTCCGCTATCGACAGAGATATATGTTGGTGGTTACATTTTTCAAGGTCCGTCACTGGCTCTATTGGTATGCAATGGATTTTTGGAGGGGGAGGTCATGGGTTTGACCCACCCTCCGCCCATCCCTTAATAAATTTGTACCAAACAATTAAAACATTTCCCATACAATATTTCGATGCCCATACAATATAGCTCAGACCTTGGACTTTGATATAATGTGGCATCCAATATATATGCGAATTTTGAATATAGTTTGGAATATGTGTTAATATATATATATTATATATATATATATATATATATATATATATATAAATATATATTATAAATATATATATATAATATATATATATATATATATATATATATATATATATATAATTATATATATATATATATATATATATATATATATATATATATATATAATATATATATATATAATATATATATATATATATACAATTCACATAATATTCACCATGAACCAATAATTCCACCTTGGAGGACATTGGGGAATTTCACCTTCACACAACCAAACTAGCGAATCCTGAAGTGAAACTTGTCACAACCTCATTGGGAAAAAACTAAAGAAGATTCCCATCATGCTGACTGTACTGCCATGTCATCATTCTGTCCCGTTCTGCAATTTTTGTAGCTATTTAGGAAAATGAATAACATGCCTTTTCTCCTTCATCCGAACTCGGTTTTCAGTGAAATGAATTGCATTGTGATTGTCTTGAAGAGACAGACAGAGTCATATAGTTTTCGAATGAATATGAGAAATTTGATTTTTGAGCTAAATACTGAGCGTCTGATCATTCCTCCCCAATAGAATCCTTTTGGACCCCAAAATATCACTATTATCTGACAAGTAGATGAGGGTACAATCCTTTCACCTTTCCAAGCTCGATCCAATTGGCTTTTGACGAATTTGTTTCCTTGAGCTCCTCTCTAAGGAAATCAACATTCACTTGCCTTGAGGACCCCGTTTTTCTGTCATGAATGGCGTCTTGTTGAAACTGACTTAGAAATTCTATAGGAATGCATTTAGAATGTGAAATCTGAACATTCCCTCCTTGTTCAACAACTTGAAGCCTCGTTTTGCAAAACTGACACCAGTTTGCACCATCAACTTGAAACCTGTGATTGACATAATACCTGTACTTGTCTTTTCCCTTTTTAAGCTGATCTTGCACTATTTTTTGTACCATTTTTAGTCGTTCATAATAACCCATGGTTTTGTCCATGTCGCCATCAAAAGCAACATCCTTCTTACCAAGATGACATAACAAAATATAAAGAAAATGGATGACAAATTTCACTACTTGGTTTACATGACTCAAGCTTGATTGTACAACTTGAAAGTATGAAATTTTCTAAACATAACTTTCATGTAAAACATAATGACGCCTGAATACAACAACTTCATAACCAATAGGCCTAAAATTCATAACAATGAACTTGCTACTTATACCTCTTTTGTACCTTCGAACCAAGTGAAATTTTTGACAAGTATCCATCCAATGAAAGTGCATGGATCACTGCAACTTGATCTTTACACCATGGAAATCTTCAAAATGAAATAAGATGGTGAAGTTGCTTGCATAAACTTTAAACTCAAATTAACCTTTCAAGTTTGAAAGAGCATAAAAAAGAATTCAAATGATCTTTTGGTTTGAAGCAACAAATGCCTCTTGTTGTTTGCCTCCCCACTGGAATAATTTACACACATGACAATGTATGTCAAGGAGCTTCAAAAGAAGAAATGTGAACAAATCTCCTCCAACAATGGGCTGCTCCCAACAAACCTCTTATCAAAATGACGATCTTGGGCATTGACCAATCAACAATGACATCCAACTTGGAGAGGCTTGCCTTCAACTTACCTCCTCCATTATCATGGCCTAAATGCATCAAAGAAGTGAAACCCAACTTGTACTCTGATATCTTCAAAACATCAAACAATTTTCCTTTATAGATGACATGTGCATAAGAAAACTTTCTAAACATGTTTATGTCACCCAAGTGGACAATTGCTTCAAGAAAGGACTATTTTTTTCCATAATTCAAATACATGTATGTAGTAGAAGTTATACAAAGAACATACAACATTAAAAGTCATACAAACCATTCTTGTTTGGTGTTATATATATTCTTGCACTGACCTCTTTTTACAACTTTGCTTTGGCGAAAACTACTCCTTTTGTCCTCTTTCTTGAAATGCTTACCATTCCTCTTTGGCACCATAACCATCGGTGCACAACATGGAATAAGTGATGATTGAATGAGCCCATTGTTCAACAAAATTTTGCATTGAATTGGTGTCTCTACCCTTGCATGCTAACATCACAAAGAGAAACCTCTTGCTACAAATATATTTCATGTGAAGTTTATTTCTCCTTGAAGGACGATTCTTTCACAACCTAAAATACTTCATCACTCTGATGAATTGAACCAACCAAATCAGAATTGAAACTTGCATTACATGCAACAACATTTTCATAAACAATATCATCATTTGGATTGAACATGAGAAGTATTAAACTTTTACTTGAATTCACTAGTCTTTTTGCCTGCCCTGCATTAACAACTAATATGTTTAACTTTTTGCGATAGGCTCTCACTATATACTCCACACCATTATTGAACAAGTGATACTTGCTTTCATGGTGGTAAAATACTACTTTCCGGTCATACAAATATGGAATACCCAACACCACACCTGAAATATCAAGTGGCACCACATCTAACTCTACTTCGTCAACAAAATTTGTAGTGATTACAAACTTAAGCAAACATTTTCTTGTAACCTGTAAACTAATGTCTCTTGTTATCCATCCCAAAGTTTATGGTTTATGATGAGGTACAGTTTCAAGATTCAATCTATTGACTAAGTCATCAAAGATTAGATTCACTTGCGACCCACTATCGAAGAGTGCGTCAATCCTGGTATGTTTAGATATGACCCTAACATGAAATAACTTATTTCGTCTCTTTTCATCTGGAGTAGTAGTAGTGTTACAATTTTGTGAACTCGTGCTTGAAATATCTTATTTTCCTTTGATTCCCATGACAATGATTTTGTTTTCATCATCTGATTCAAAACCTAATTCTTCGTGAGTGGTAGCAGCGGTTTCTGTTTCCCTTTATTGTTGAACTTATTTGGTCTCATTTCTGGAAGGAGTTTCTAGCAATGATCCTCATTATGTCCCTCTTTTGAAGAATGTTTATAGATAAATTTCTCCCCTTCTTTCTTCACACTTTCATTTTTATTCCCTTTCCATTTTCCTCCTTTCTCTTTCTCCTTACCCTTAGGTGGCTTTGTAGTACTACTCTCTTCATAAGTGTTCTTTCCTCTAGATTCAAGATGTGTGGCTTGCAGACATACTTCATCCAAATTAGTTGGATTGAACATAAGAATAGTGTGTTTAAGATAGGAATGTAAAACCCCAATGTATTTCAATAGTGTGTCTTGGGATTTCAAATTCACTCCTAATAACAAATCCCTTTTCCTAAACTCTTGTGTATAATCTTGGACTGTTTGGCCTTTAAGCTACCTAAAATTCTGGCAGCTCATAATGGTTTTTTTCATATAGGATAAAGGATAAAACTGTCTTTTAATTGCAGAAACAAATTCAACCCAAGTGATGGATATCTTACCATGGATTCTCATTTCTTATTGAGTCTTTTCTGCCCACCAAACTAGTGCAGCTCCTTCTAGCCTTAGTGAAGCCAACTGGATCTTTATGTCATCTTCTTGAAGGTTAGGAATTCTATAGTATACCTCCAATTTTTTAATCCAATTTTCCAACTTTTTTGCATTCACCTCTCCATTGTACATGGGAAGTTCAAATTTTATGTCCAATTTCAATAATGGAGTCTTTCCTTTTGGGGTTATGGAATGAGTATGTGCAGTTTTACTGGTGGTAGTGGAAGATGATGTTGTGTGAGATGATGGAGATGATGAGGAAGATGATGAGGATGGTGGAGATGGACATTGATTTCCACCATTCCCTTTGGAATCCTTCTTCTCATTTTTTTTGTCCTCTGATATTCCTTCTCCATGTGGAGGTTTAGAACTCTCTCCAACCATTCTAGTGTTCCTCTCTTCATAGAGGAATTTAACCATCTCAGTCAAAGTATAGAAATCTTTCTTGAATTCTTCCTCTTGTGAATAGGGACCCTTCATGCTCTCTTTCTCCAGACATAATGGCTATGGATTCAGGCTCATAAATTGAAACTGCATGTGCCTCTTAAATCTTAGTTGAAGGAAAAACTTTAGGAGTTTCAAGTGCAGTTGGAATTGGAACTTTGGGTGGTGGGGATTGTGACCTTGTGGCTCTCCTTGTTTTGGGCATTACCTCAGGGGTTGCAACCAATAGATTCCCTTCTCCTCTTTGCAACTTTAACCTTGTAAGCATCATAATTTTGCAACCATTAAAACCTTAATTGCACAAACTCAAGAAATCAAGCAATTCAACCTTTTCTCTGGTTACCAACTTGATTTTTTTTTGTATGATTAGTTTTTTGTGCTAATAAAAAATACAGATTTATAAATATGAGCATTCTTATTGCTTCTTGTGCCGAGGTTTCATTAGCTATTTGTGCATACAATCAGGTAAATTTCCTTAAGTTTAATAAGAAATTCACGAGAAAAATAACTTCATAAACAAATACTGAAGAGAAATCATGTACAATGCAATAAGCCATCAAAGAGACACATTAACACAATTTTTTGATGGATTTCACCCCTCCTGGGGCTACATCTCCTTGGTCCAGCTTCCATGGCTTGGGCCTCTATATTAGCTCAATGTGGCAAAAATGTTGTTTACAAAGCTCTATGGCTCCTGATACATGCACCAATGTGTTTAGAATGTCCAAATTAGCCAATACAACCTCTTTCTAAGTTCAATTTGGTCGAAAATTGCTTAAGGTATGCTTCATTCAATTTTTCCCTAGGAAACCCTGCTAAAACTGGAGAAGACTCCAGTTAACACCTCCAAAATTAGCAGTCTCGCCAAATTTGGCGCACCTCCAAAACTGCTGCCATCTTAAATTTGGATTAATTAAGGCTAAAATGGGATTATAAGCACTAAGCACGCTTATCCGTTTAGCGATGGCCCTTGGTTTTAAAACATGGTCATATAGAGAGGGGGTTGGCTTGTAGGGCTGGCTCCCTCCTCTCCCACCGTCGACTCTGCTACCGACATAAATATATGTTGGTGGTTACATTTTTGAAGGTTCGTCGTTGGCTCAGTTGGCATGCAATGGAGTTTGAGAGGGGGAGGTCATGGGTTTGAACCACCCTCCACCCATCCCTTAATACATTTTTACCACCCAATTAAAACATTGCCCATTCAATATTTCGATGCCCATACGATATAGCTCGGACTTTGGACATTGATATAATGTGTCATTCAATATATATGTAGATTTTGAATATAGTTTGGAATATGTGATATGTGAGATATCTATATCTATCTATATATATCTAATATATATATATAATATATATATATATATATATATATATATAATATATATATATTATATATATATATATATATATATATATATATATATATATATATAATACAATTCACATAATATTCACCATGAACCAATAATTCCACCTTCGAGGACATTGGGCAATTTCACCTTCACGCAACCAAACTGGCAAAATTCTGAAGTGACACTTATCATAGCCTCATTGGGAAAAAACTGAAGAAGATTCCCATCATGCTGACTGTACTGCCATGTCATCATTCTGTCTTGTTCTGCAATTGTTTTAGATGTTTAAGAAAACGAACAACAAGCCTTTTCTCCTTCATCTAGACTTGGTTTTCAGTGAAATGAATTTTGTTACGATTGTCTTAACGAGACAGACACAATCTAAGAACTTTGATTTTTGAGCTAAATACTGAGCGCTAGATTAAAAACGTTGAAATACTAGTTCCCAACTTATATCTCTAAAAATATCAAGCATTTGAGGGTACACTTCGAAGTACAGGCCATCAGGTTCAAACTTCTTCATGTGGCCAGGTCGACCCATTTGCAATGATCCAAGACATGCAAATATCTTTACTGACCTTGAAATACCCTAACAAATGAATGTAAGACAACTAACAACCTTTCTACATTGGAAACCTGCAAATTTTCAAAAACATGGAAAACTAGGGTTTGATCTTAAACAACTCAATTGGGCTAAACAGAGTTGGAAAATGTCATATCATGCAGGTGGAGGATCAATATTTTACAAATCACCACTTGAGTACTAAAAGAAGATGGGTTAATAGGTTGGATATCAAGTTTTAATTTTTTTTCGAAAAGCGCTACGAAAACATTTCATAGCATCGAGCTGTGAAAACATTTCGTAGCGCTAGCCAAATTTTTACAATATGTCAAATCAGTAAGTGAAATTTTGCATAGAATTAGGGTTAGGTAAAAGAGTTGTAATGACACATTCCCCTAGGCTTAGAAAACCTTACAAAGAATACAATACCTCCTTTACATAATTATGACCCTGCAAAAGATGGAATGATATTATTGCCTTCAAATGAAGTTGTAAACTTGATGCTAACAACTGGCTCCATCATGGATAATGTGTTCCCAGGAGGCAATAAAGAACATGTAGACCCTGTGCCTGATCCATAAGGCTACTCCCAACCAAACTCTAAGCTTGTACACTTATTTTTCCAACAACCTAACTTGCAACTGAAAGCAAACTGCAAAATGAACTTAAACTATTGCACAATGAAAAACAAAAAGTTGAAATAGATGCTGAAACTCATGCTTGACATAACAAGCTTATTGGGCACCTCTATCTATACTAACCTGTTGAAATTATGCCCAATCAAGTGATACAAAATTTCCAGTGGAACCAGGAAAGGATATGGCCACTCATTGGAATTCTTCTAACACCTTCCATATGCAGATAGAGAAATGTAAAGGATGGAAACTAAAAATGAAAATTGAATCCAAAACTGAGCTTATGAACAAAATAAACTCCACCTTCATTGATGATTGCAATAAACTTGCCAAAGGATCATGGAAAACATGCAAATTCACATATTTTTGATGAGCAAAAGCAGGAGAACAAACTTCATCTACAACTGCTAGCTATTCTTGCTTTATACCTTGATTCTCAACATCATTCGAAACAAACATGGCAGTAGATTGTTCATCATTCTCATCAGAAAAAGACTTTATACGATCTAGAACAGGTTCAAATATGACAACCACACCATGTGCATTAAAAACACTTTATTTCTCATCAAGCAATTATGATCTTGCCTCATTAGCCTTTAGTAACTTTGTTTGAAAAATATCACTTTGACTTTCAGATGAATGAAGAGAAATAAGTTATTGTACATGATTCTCTTGGAAATCTGAGAAAACACCAATATGAGCACTTTCACAATTCTTATTTTTAGTAATTTCATCATGAGACAAAAGCTTAGAAAATGATTGATTTGAGGGGGCAACTGTTTGACTATCCTCATACTCTTGGTCACATGAAAGTTGACAAACCTGTTGCATATCTTCATCAATTTCAAGGGATGAAGCATGATTGCCTACACCAAGAAGCTGATCTATTTCATTTTTAGTCAAGGAAGAAGCTCTATTCTATTGAAAATTGTTCTGATTATCACAGTAGCTAGTTTCTACTATTTCTTGTTGAGAAGAATATTCGTAAAGGGCTTATATAATTTCATCATCCATAAGATTCCCATCATCGTAAATATCTGACAAGTATTGAATGAAATCCTCACAATACTCACAACAATTCTGGAACATTGACAAAGAGGGATGAAATGTTGCATAATACACCAAGGATACCGTGTGGAAATATTTAAGAGTATTACCTGGTTTTAATCCCTCATACCATGATCTAGCTTTTTCTACTAGGGTAGCCATAAACATATTCATTAAACGATCCTCATGAAACTTAATCCCAAGATTATATATATGTCTATGAAACTTAATCAGATATGAAATTTCATCATCTCCTTCTTGATCATTAAACTTTGGGAGATATATTTTCCAGTCTATGTGTGGAAAATAGTTTGGAAAAATAGGAACATGTGAGGACTTCATAGGAGCATACTTTATAGATCTATAAGCCTCCATGGAATCCATCTTCATATTGTGGAGTCGCCAATGACACTTCAAATTATGGATCTCATTGACAATGGAGTCATCAGGACAAATCAAATAACTAATCTGTTATCTAACCTTTTGTTTTCCCTCAGAAAGTAGATTTGAACTTCAAAGTAGTTCTGGGGAACATAAACCCTTCAAATCCCCAATATGGTCATCAAGATGTTATCACTCAGAAATATCATCTTGGTTGTGAAAGAGGAAGTCATAAGGTAACCTTTTCAATCCAAATTATAGATTGAAGGATAACCCCTTCAATCCAGATAGGTCGCTCTTTGACCTTTACACTGTGGCTAGATATTTATATAGGTTTTGTTGATGTAGGGGTTGGTTGGGCTGGAATCAATAGTTCATTGGGTGATGGAGTCAAATAGCTAGGGTTTATATTGTTCTACCAAGATAGTTGGATGTCTTATTAGGATTGATAAAGGTAAGGTGGATAGTAGATCTAGACCTTTGTCAGTTGTTGCAGATGGATGGAGAAAGAAGGAGAAAAATCCACTATAATAAGGCATACCTAGTGAATGCTATAGTAACTTTAGAAGATAAAAATGGCAACATTTGAAAAATTCAACTCAGAGCATCAAAATAGAGATGAATTCTAAATCAATCAATCTTTTTCAAACACTCAAAAGACAAACATTCATGAGATTATTAAATGATAAACTGAAAACACATAGAAAGCATACATAGTAAAACCTACTATTTCATGGATCTTTATATCACTAGTCAGAATCTACCGATCTTGGCAAGTAAAATGAATAAATCTTTCAAAACACACATACAATGACTATTTCTTTTGAGAAAACCAACCCTTTCTTCATATGCTTGATGAAATATATAGAAAATACAATATATATAAGCTCCTTGAAGTATAGTAGAAATAATTACAAAATATTTGAGAGTTTAATTAATAAAAATAAGAAAAAACCCTATCATCTTAGCTACTCGGATCCTTAATCTGATACATAATCCTTGGTCAAAATAGAGCACAAGGTTGCTATATGATCTTGATGCTAGTATTCTCGAAGAATAACGAGGTTTTTGCTGCAAGAAAGGATATAGAATGGTCTGTTGCATTACAGGCTTGATCTCTGAAGCTAAAATCATGTTCCCTCCTTGTAGCCAAATGATGCATGAACCTGGAAATGATGCCAAAATGGTGTAATTGTCTACCTTCTTTGCTGCTTGCTTTCCTCATGTTGACTTGCACTCCTTTATCCATAAAAAAATCTGATATCTTACCATAGTATAGTAAAAAATAATTACTACTCGTTGATTAAACAAGAGTAAACCAAAATGTTAAATATCCATTAGGGTTTTGTGCAACAAAATTAGGGTTTATGCTATACTTGATCCAGGTGGTTCCAAAGACACACACAGGACAAGGAGGACTTGGGGAAGCTCAAAAATTAAATTGTTTGGATTATGCTCGAACTAGGGTTGGAGCGTAGATCTCATTGTCCTGATCGCAGTGGTGCAAACAGTTCGTCAATTTGAGTCCGGATGAGGAAGTTAGAAGCAGTCAAAATTGAGTTGACTTTTTTATGACTGGGCATGCTTAACGAGGCCACAATTTTGAATTTTTCTGGAAAACCTGAGCCGGATTCTAGATGAAATTGTGGGGTCGTTAATTTGACTCCTATGGCTTAAAATTCAAATTTAAAAAATGTGACTTGATTGTTTAATAAATATATAAAAAAAAATATATATATAAATATGATGGAATATGAGATGTATATTAAGTGGGTGGGGCCCCACAATCCACCACCACCGACCTACGTACTATTAATGGTGAGGCCAGTGGGAGTTGAACTCACCCGACCACGTGGGACGGCCCACCAGGTGGCCACAAAAACCAAAGAACAAAAACATTAACGCGCCCAAATTAAACATTTAAACAGTCGGGGATTTTGGGGCGGGCCGCCCAATGTGGACCCGACCCCCATTTTCAAATGAATTTTGGTTTGTTTATAACCATAAGGTGGTAAAACAAGAGGGACAAGGTTTGACCACCCGACCCCTCCTCAACCAAATCCATTTATTGCCTTTACGCCAACCACCCTCATTGGGTAATCTGCCTGTGAATTTTAATATAAACCCAGAATTTTACCATTGCATGTAGTTCAAGGAAGAAGGAGGAACCAGGTGTGGGTATGCAAATGAAGGTGAATTAATTATTTTTTAATGCAAGAACCATGAATTTTGTAGGAGGGCTGCAATTTCACTTTGTCAAAATTTGACAAATTTTATATGGATTCAACACCTCTTGTCGCCACGAACGCAATGGCACTGTCCATTTCTACATCAGAGTTCTGCATTTTTTGGTCATTTTTCAGAATACACGTGGAACCATGATTGCTGCAAAAACAGGGAGCGGAACCATGAGCCTTGAAATTTTCTCGAGGAGGTAAAATTTTCTCCATGTCGGAATATCTACAAGTTTATACTTGTTTTTCATGGTTTTGCATAGGGATCACAATGGCGAGATCAGATTTTCCATATGAGTTGTAGATTTCTAGTCCACCCATGGAACAGAATCTTTGAGGAATCTCGAGGGAATCTAAAAGATTCCTTGAACCCCAGATTCTCAATTTATCAGAATTCAGATTTTGGACAGTCATTTTTGAAGTACTCAATGCCACAAATCTGATGGTGCATTCAAATTTTTCATTCTATCATTCTATTTTCCAACCACTTTTCTAAGTGCCAGTGCAGATGTCCACATTCATGTGCGAGCTCATGTGATTGATGCCGTGAGATCGATCGTCCGAACAACTTTAGCAGTTTGATATCGCTTCTTCAGATGGCCCCTGGTTGTGAGGTATATGATGTGTTCATGTACTTCTTACTTATGCATTATGATGCACAGATCCTTGATTGATGTTAATGTAGGATCTTGTTTCTTACATGTTTTCATGATTCCTTGCTTCATGTGATGCGGAATCATCTATGTGACGTACTTGCTGTCATGATTCGTCATGTTATGTTTTGAGATCCCTTTGTTGTATGTTCCTTGGATACTCTTGTTGTCATCATGCATGTTTTTGCATTGAGATCCCTTTTATTCCATGTCGGCGGGATGCTCATCATCCATGAGTTTTATGTTATACTGATAGGAGTATTTTGATTGAGAGTTCCTATAGCGGAACATCTCTTAGAGCCACTCCTGCGTGAGGGAATTTTTCGTTGTATGATATCGACGTCACCTCTATGCACATCACCACTATTGACAGCACTTAATGTAGCGGCCTACACCATCTTGACACTGGGGCCCAGAGACGTAGTCCCTCCTCGACGAACTCCGTTATCGACTTCTTGAGTTTTTATGTTGCTGATGATTAACATGTTCCTCTTCTTTATAGCATGTAGATGTATTCATTTATGTTCTTTTAAAAATGCAATTTAACACATCATGAAAGTAAAAGGTCTTGGAAGGGTCCTTCGTCATACTCGAACTTGGATCAAGTGGTATCAAAGCGGTTTTTGCATTGATGTGAATTGCAACATGAACAATGGAACATGCAGTGATAGAGGATGAAACAGCAATGCACGAGACCATGCTCAACATTTCCAAAAGAGTGGAAATCATGTATGAAACTCTACAGAAAGAGATAGAGGAAAATGAGCGATTGCAGCTTCAGTTGCAAGCCACAGAAGAGGCCATGGACGAACAGAAGAAAAACAAACATAATATTCAAACATAGAATGTTGAATTGAAGATGCGCCTACATGAAGAGAAAGAGGAAAAATAAAGTTTGCTACAACAACTACAAGCAAAGGACGAGGCCTTGGAAAAGATGCAGTGTGACCCAATTGAGGTAAAAAATAGTTCTCCATCATGTATATTTCCTGATGATGATTTCACTATTTTTGAAAATCATACCACAAGAATTGGCTCCAAACTGTTGAAGAAAATGAGGTATGAAGGAAAGGGCTTGGGCATTAATGGACAAGGCATAGTCAACCCCATAAAAGTAGAGGAATTACCATGTCGAACAGGACTTCGGTATGTCAGAAAAGAAGTTGGGAAATGTGCTAAGACAACAAGTGAACCACCAACAATAGATGATGAACAACCCTCATCAGTTCTTTCCAAATCAAAAGAGGAGGTAAAGGATGTTGATTTCCTTTTGATTTCATCTTCACATAGCATGATGTATGTTGGAGATTTGGAGATCCCAATTATAGGGACAAACATTAGGCTCCTTACAAGGACAAGGCATGAGGAGGAAGAAAAACTTGGTATTAGTAACCAATGCATAACTCAACCATTGGAGATTGGGCAGAGACCTTAATTTGCAGGCTTGAGGTACACCAAAGGAGAGTGCTCGAAGGTGTCAAAGTCATTCAAGACATCAATGAAATCTTCAGGGAAAGAAAATGATGGGAACACATCCCCTTCATCCCACGACAGTGCCCATTGCAGCGAGAGAGTTGAGGCTCTCATCGCCATACTGACATCAAAGACAATAAGGGAAGGTATAACCACTTTAGATCTTTGAATGTTCATTTCGATTATGATCATGTTGATAATAATGAATGTAAAACATGGCATCAAAAAACATGCACCTTTTGTGGATTCCATAACCATACATTTTCTAAGTGTTGGAAAAGAATGGCAGCACTCAAAAGGATAAGGCGTGAAAGACCCTCTTAATAGCATGAGAAGAAACATTTTAAGCAGGTATGGAGGAAGAAAACCTACTACAATCATTGTGATAGAAATTGCCATCAAAGAGCCACTTGTTGGAGGCTCCATCCAGAGTAGCGCCTTAAAGACAAAGCACCAGTGTGTGAACTAGGTGAAGCAGTCATTCGACAAGCAAAACCCCCACATGGAGGCGACCCATTCACATTGATAAGTTAAGAATGGTTTCTAAATATGTTAGCTTGTCATGGTTGTGCTTTTTTAAATCATTTGTTGCATTTTAAGATGTAAAAGTGATGTTGTGTTTCCATCACTTGTTAGGCAACAATGATGTTTGGTCTTGTTTTGTGTTGCATGATAAACTATGAAAGTGATGTTATGTTTCTATCACTTGTTAAAGAAAAACAATAGTGTTTGGCCTTATGATTGTAAAATCATCTGTTATAGTGATGATGTGTTTTCCATCACTTGTTGAAGCAACCATGATAGGTTGGCCTTGTTGTCATAGTTGGGGTATTGTGCCCATCTTATTATAAACTTGACCACTGAGTATGTGTTATAAACTCATGGAAAGTGTGGGACGTTTGGGTCATTAGTTGGTCATGTCAATAAAGCATGTAATTTTAAAACAATATACTATAAGTTGCAAAGTTAGCAGGTGTTGACTCATCGCTTAAGGCTTTGAAGAACAAAGGTGAAGGAGATAGAAGCGAGACCTTTTCAGGATGCTTATGATGCAGACAAGGTACAAATAAGTTGCATATTGTTTTTCATGATTTTGGAGGACGAAAAGCTCCTTAGTGGGGAGGATTGATCCAGGTGGCTCCAGAGACACACATAGGACAAGGAGGACTTCGGGAAGCTCAAAAATCAAAGTGTTTGGATTATGCTTGAACCAGGACCAAAGCGTAGATCCTCTCGTCCTAATCACGGTGGTGTGAACGGTTCGTCAATCCAAGTCCATATGAGGATGTTAGAAGTAGTCAAAGTTGGGTTGACATTTTGGTCACTGGCTAGGCTTAAGGAGGCCACAATTTGGAATTTTTCTTGCCAACCTAGGCTAGATTCCAGGTAAAATTGTGGGGTCATTAATTTGACTCCTACGGCTTAAAATTCGAATTTCAAAAATGTGACTTTATTGTTTAATAAAACAAACAAAAAAATATATTAAAAGGTGGTGGGGGCCACTAACCCCACCACCACCCCCTACCGACCTACTTACAATTAATGGTGAGGTTGGCAGGAGTTGAATCCGCCCGGTCACATGGGACGGCCCACCGGGTGGCCCCAAAAACCAAAGAAAAAAACGTTAACATGCCCAACTTAAACATTCAAACAACTGGGGATTTTGGGGCGGGCCACCCAATGCGGACTTGACCCCCATTTGAAAATGAATTTTGGTTTGTTTATAACCATAAGGTGGTAAAACAATAGGGGCAGGGTTTGACCACCCGACCCCTCCTCAACCAAATCCATTTATTGCCATTATGCCAACCACCCTCGTAGGAGGGCTGAAATTTCACTTTGTCAGAATTTGACAAATTTTATATGGATTCAAAGCCTCTCGTCACCATGAACACAATGGTGTTGTTTGTTTCTACATGATATTTTTTCATTTTTCGGTCATTTTTTAGAATGCACGTGGAACCATGATTGCTGCAAAAACAGAGCGCAGAACCATGAGCCTTGAAATTTTCACGAGGAGGTAAAATTTTCTCCATGTTGGAATATAGTCAAGTTTATACTTGTTTTTCACAGTTTTCTGTAGGGATCACAATGGCGAGATTAAGTTCACCATCTGAGTTTCATATTTCTAGTCCACCCATGGAAAAAAATCTTTGAGGAATCTCGAGGGAATCTAAAAGATTCCTTGAGCCCCAGATTCTCAATTTCTCAGAATTTAGATTTTGGATAGTCGTTTTTTCACTACTCGATGCCACAAATCTGATGGTGCATTCAGATTTGTCATTATCTCATTCTATTTTCCAACCACTTTTCTAAGTTCTAGTGCAGATGTCCACATTCATGTGCGAGCAGTCATTTTCATGCGATCGATGCCATGAGATTGATGGACCAAACAACTTCAGCAGTTTGACATCCACTTCTTCAGATGGCCCCTGGTTGTGAGGTATATGATGTGTTCATGTACTTCTTCTTTATGTATTATGCTGCATAGATCCTTCATTGACGTTGATGCATGATCTTGTTTCTTACATGTTTTCATGATTCCTTGCTTAATGTGATGCAGAATAATCTATGTGATATACTTGCTATCATGATTCATCATGTTATGCTTTGAGATCCCTTTATTGTATGTTACTGGGATACTCTTGTTTTTGTCATGCATGTTTTTGCATTGAGATCCCTTTTATGCCATGTTGGTGGGATGCTCATCATGCATGAGTTTTATGTCATACTGACAGGAGTCTTTTGATTGAGAGTTCCTGTAGTAGAACATCTATTAGAGCCACTCTTGTGTGAGGGTATTTTTCCTTGTATGATATCGATGTCACCTCTATGTACATCACCACTATTGACAACACTTAATGCAGTGGCCTACACCATCTTAACAATGGGGTCTGGAGACATAGTCCCTCCTGGACGAACTCCATTATCAACGTCTTGAGTTTTTATGTCGCTGATGATTGACATGTTCCTCTTCTTTACAACATGTAAATGTATTCATTTATGTTCTTTTAAAAATGCAATTTAGCACATCACGAAAGTAAAAGGTTTTGGAAGGGTCCTTCGTCATACCTGGACCTGGATCAATACTCTACCGCTGAAGTTGACTGATCACTTTCATATGCCTTCTCCAACTTGAGCAAGGATATCTAACTTATTTTAACTCCTTGTCACCCTTCTAGTAAATTTTTGTGGACTTTTATAATATTTTAGGGTTTTGCCTTTGTTCTTCTTAACATACTGTGTTTTCCCCAGTCTTTTTCTACTCTTTGAAGTCTGCTATGTTTTTTCTTCTTCATCAAGGATGGTAATTGTTTCTTTTAACTTAGGATTCATTCTATCCTTGAAATTAAAACTCAGTTTGTTAGTAGGATGAGTGTGAGGTCTTTTTGTCTTAACCCTAACCTTTGTCTCGGCTTCCTCATCCTCTGTTTCAATTTTTTGTTTTCCCTTTTTGCTTTTTGATATTTTTTGTTTTGTTTCTTCCTCCTCTACCATAATTTTGTGTTGGCTTCTTTGGCTTCTAGTATTTGCTTCATAAAATTCAACCTCTAGCATCTTCACATGGACCTACTCATGTTTTTCAATCTAGGGTTGGCTAGATTCTCCTTTGGTCTCATGAGCTACAACTTGATAAGGAACTTTGTTTTGGCCTCTTTTTGATCTTCTAGGTACAGGTAGGTTTGGGTTCCTTTACCTCATTTTCCTTAATTGTTCTACTTTCTTATTCAACTCATGAGTATATAAAACCTTGAGGAGATTGTGATGATAAATATCATGAGCTTGTAATTCAGATCTCCTTTTTCCTTAGTGCACATTTTTCAACAAATTTTGATGTAGGAAATATGGAAAATTCATTTTCCTAAAGCCTTCTAAGTGACAAAGAAACCTCATGTGATATAGGTAAGATTTGGAATACCTACCTTCATAGGTGAAGAAAATATAGACAGTTCTAAGTGCAACAACCCATTGAGATTTTAGTTTTCTTTGGAGGACCCCTGCATCCAAATCTTGATTTTGACAATCTTTTTTTAGGAAGAAATTTAAATCCACACTCAACAACCTCTGTTTCTTGATCCATCTTTCACCTTTTGTTGGCAAACCCGTTGCTTCAACAATAGAGTCCTTTGTTATGGGGAGTTGCAATGTCCTGCTTCTAGCTATATTTCCATCAAAGGAGAAGATAAAATCATGGCACGAACTGAGGTTATACCCATAAAAATGTTGAAAGAATGGTTCCCAACCTACATCTCTAAAAAGATCAAGCATTACAGGGTACACTTCGAAGTACATGCCATCAGAATAAAACCTCTTTACATGACTAGACTGACCCATTTACAATGCTCGAAGACCTACAAACACCTTTACTGAATATAAAATACCCTAACAGAGGATTGCAAGAAAACTAACAACCTTTCTACACTCGAAAACTGCAAATTTGGGTTTGCTGGAAAGACCGGTTTTAAGAAAAACAGGGAAAACTAGAGTTTAATCTTAAACATCAATTGGACTAAAAAATGCTATAAAATGTCATATCATGCAGTTGGACAACCAATATTTTAGAAATATGGGTTAACAGGTCGAAAATAAGGTTTAATTTCTTTTGAAAAGCGCTACGAAAACATTTCATAGTGTCAAGCTAAGAAAACATTTCGTAGCGCCAGCTCAGTTTTTACTATTTGTCAAATCAGTAAGAAAAATTTTGCATGGATTTAGGGTTAGGTAAAAGAGTTGTAATGACACATTCCCATAGGCTTAGTAAACCTTACAAAGAATACAATACCTCCTTTACATAATTTTGACCTTGCAAAATATGGACTGATATCATTGCCTTGAAATGAAGGTGAAAACCTAATGCTGACAATTGGATCAAATGGGGATACTGTCTCCCCAAGAAGCATTAAAGAAAACACAGACCCTATTTCTGATCCATTGGGCTGCTCCCAACCAAATGTTAAGTGTGCACATTGATCTATCCAACAACCTAAGTTGCAACTGACAGCAAACTGGAAAATGACTTGAAACTACTGCAAAAGATAAAATAAAAATTGAAATAGATGTTGAAACTCATGTTTTATCTAACAAGATTATTGAAAAACTGTATCTACGCTAACCTACTGAAAGTCTGCCCAATAAGGTGATACAAAATTTCGAGTGCATCCAGACAAGGAGACGGCCACTCACTGGAATTTTTCTCACACCTTTCATATGCAGACAGAGAAATGTAAAGGATGGAAACTCAAAACGAAAATTGAATCCAAATCCTAATCTTATGAACAAAACAAACTTCATCTTCACTA
This sequence comes from Pinus taeda, assembly GCA_000404065.3. Taxonomy (NCBI): domain Eukaryota; kingdom Viridiplantae; phylum Streptophyta; class Pinopsida; order Pinales; family Pinaceae; genus Pinus; species Pinus taeda. Next base: position 216,417 of record APFE031404595.1, on the reverse strand, counting down.
ATGAATGCAATAAATTAGCCAAAGGATCATGGAAAACATGCAAATTCACCTATTTTTGATGAGTAAACACAGGAGAACAAATCTCATCTACAACTGCTAGTTGTTCTTGCTTTATACCTTAATTCTCAACATAATTCTCAAAAAACATGGCAGCATAATGTTCATCATTCTCATTAGAAAAATACTCTATACCATCTAGAACAAGTTCAAATATGACAACCACATCATGTGCATTAAAAACACTCTCTTTCTCATCAAACAATTTCTATCTTGCCTCATTAACCTTCAGTAACCGTTTTTGAAAAATATTAATTTGACTTTTAGATGAATGAAAAGAAATGAGCTCTTGTACATGATTCTCTTGGGAATGTGAGAAAACACCAATATGAGCACTTTCACAATTCTGATTTTCAGTAATTTCATCATGAGACAAAAACTCAGAAAATGATTGATTTGAAGAGGGAACAATTTGACTATTCTCATACTCTTGGTCACTTAAAAGTTGACAAACTTGTTGCATATCTTGATAAATTTCAAGGGATGAAACATGTCTATCTACACCAAGAAGCTGATCTATTTTAGTTTTAGTCAAGGAAGAAGCTCTAATCTATCGAAAATTGTTTTGATGATCACAACAACTAATTTCTATTGTTTCTTGTTGAGAAGTATGTTCATAAAGGGATTCTATAATTTCATCATCCATGAGCTCCTCGTCATCATAAATATCTTGCAAGTAATAAATAAAATCCTCACAATACTCACAACAGTTTTAGAACATTGATAAAAAGGATGAAATGTTGCATAATAATATAAGAATATTGTCTAGAAATATTTAAGAGAGTATAAGCTACCTGGTTTTAATCTCTCATACCATGATCTAGATTTGTTTACCAGGGTAGCCATAAACATATTCATTAGACAATCCTCATGAAACTTAATCCCAATCTTATATATATGTCGATAAAATTTAATTAGAAGAAAAACTACATCATCTCCTTCCTGATCATTGAACTTTGTGAGATATGTTTGCCAATCTATGTGGGCAAATAGTTTGGAAAAATAGGAACATGTAAGCATTTCATAGGAGCATGCCTTATAGACCTGTAAGCCTCCATGGAGGCCATATTTGTATTGTGGAGTCACCAGTGACACTTTAAATTCTGGATCGTTGACAATGGAGTCGTCAGGACAAATTGAACAACTAATCTGTTATCTAACCTTTTGTTTGCCCTTAGCTATGGGGAAGATAAACCTTTTGAATCCCTAGTATGGTCACCAAGATGTTGTCACTAATAAATATTCTCTTGGCTATGAAAGAGGAAGTACTAAGGTAACCTTTTCAATCGAACTTATAGATTGAAGGCAAGCCCCTTCAATCCAAATAAGGATCTCTTTGACCTTTACACCATGGCTATATATTTATATAGGTTTTGTTGATGTAGGGTTTGGTTGGGCTTGAAATCAATAGTTCATTGGGTGATGGAGTTAAATAACTAGGGTTTAGATTGGCCTACCAAGATAAATGGATGTCTGATCAGGATTGATAAAGGAAAGGTGGAGAGTAGATCCTAGACCTTTGTCATTTGTTGTAGATAGATGGATAAAGCAGGAGAACGATCCACTACAATAGCGCATACACAATGAATCCTATAGTAGCTTTAGAAGATAAAAATGGGAACATTTGAAAAGCTCAACTCATAGCATCAAAATAGAGATGAATTTTGAATCAATCAAACTTTTTCAAACACTCAAAAGACATACATTCATGTGACTATTAAAGGAGAAACTAAAAAAAATAGAGAACATACATAATAAAACCTACTATCTCATGGATCTTTATATCACTGGTCATAATTTATTGATCTTGCAAGATGAAATGAATAAAACATTGAAAACACATAAAAAATGACTATTTCTTTTCAGAAAACTAACCCTTTCTTCATATTCTTGATGAAATATATAGAAAATATAATAGAAACAAGCTCCTTGAAGTATGGTAGCAATAATTACACAATATTTATGGTTCTTTTGAGGGTTCAATTAACAAAAATCACAGAAACCCTATCATCTCAGCTATTCAGATCCTTAATCTGATACATTATCCCTGGTCAAAACATAGCACAAGGCTACTATATGCTCCTATTACTAGTATCCTGGAAGAATAGTGAGGTGTTTTCTACAAGATATGATATAGAATAGCTTGCTACATTACATGCTTGATATCTGAATCTAAACTCATGTTCCCTCCTTGTATCTAATTGATGCATGAACCCGTAAATGATGCCAAACCTGTGTAATTGTCTGCCTTCTCCGCTGATTTCTTTCCTCATATTGACTTGTAACCCTTTAGCCACAAACATATCTGATATCTTACCACAACATAGTAAAAAATAATTACTAATTGATGATTAACCAAGAGTAAACCAAAATGTTAAATATCCATTAGGGTTTGGTTCAACAAAATTAGGGCTTATGCTATACTCTGCCCTTGAAGTTAATTGATCACTTTCCTATGTCTTCTGCAACTTGAGTAAGGATATCCAACTTACTTTTCCTCCTTGCCACCCTTATGGTAAGTTTTTGTGGACTTTTATCAACTTTTATGGTTTTTCCTTTGTTCTTCTCAGCATACTCTGCTTTTCTCAATATTTTTCTACTCTTTGAAGTTTGCTCTTTTTTTTTCTTCTTCTATAAGTATGATAATTGTTTCTTTGAACTTAAGATTCATTCTAGATTTTAAACTCAACGTTATTTTGTTAGTAGGATGAGTATGAGGTCTTTTTCCTTGAACCCTAACCTCTGTCTCGGTTTCCTCATCCTCTGTTTCAACTTTCTATTTGCCATTTTTTCTTTTTAAGAATTTTTTTGTTTTCTTTCTTTGTTCTCCACCATAATTCTCCGTTGGATTCTTTGGCTTCTAGTATTCTCTTCATAAACTTCAACCTCTATTATCTTCACTGGGACCTCCTCATGTTTTTCAACCTGGGGTTGGCTAGATTTTCCTTTGGTCTCATGAGCTAAAACTTGAGAAGGAACTTTGTTTTGGCCTCTTTTTTATCTTCTAGGTACAATTGGCTTTAGGTTCATTGCCTCATTTGCCTTAATTTTTCTACTTTCTTATTCAACGAGCATATAAAATATTAATGATACTGTGATGAAAAATATCATGAGCTTATAATCTAGGTCTCTTCCTTGCCTTAGTGCACATTTTCAACACACTTTTATGTAGGAAATATGGAAAATTCATTTTCCTAAATCTTGCTAAGTGACAAAGAAACCTCATGTGATATAGGTAAGCTTTGGAAACAAATAAATGTTTTAAGGATGTTATCCAAAAGATTAAACCTTCTATTAGTTATGCTTTGAATGAAAATAATATATTAACAACGAAACATGATTTGGGGGGGTGGGGTTACGATTTTCATAAATTTATTAAGGTTTGATAGTTTCTAATATTTTATCATTTAATGGTACCTATATTAAATTATATCAATCTATATACTTTGTTCTCTACATATCTTATATATTTATTGCTAGGTTGAACTCTTCTCACACTTGATTCCTTGTCTCGAGGACCAATCCAACTAGGGATTTAAAATGTCATCATAGTTTCAATATGGCTACTATGTTCTTCCAAATTTTTTGAATAACCCATCTCACCATTAAAAAAATTAAAACTTTGATATATAGATTAATTATGAGTAATAGATATTTTTTCATAATAAAAAATAAATTACAATGTTTTTGTCCTTATTACAATATGTTATACCTCTATATTTCTCAAAAAAAAAACTTTTTGAAAATAACATAAAATAAGTTATGTATTACCTACGAAAGTATAAAATAAGTTATGTATTGCCTACAAAAGTACATTAGGTAAGAAAAAAATTATAATTGAAATGTTAGTTATATAACTGGTTGAAATTTAATTTATCTACATTATATAAGTTAATGTTTCTATGTAAATTATTTTCATTTATAAGTGGCTTTCATCTAAAGAAATACATAAAGAAGATATAAAGTATTTGAAGAGAGAATTTCCCATATGAAATGCAAAAGAATATTTTATACATTTTTTTCAATGTACAAGAAGAATATTTCATACACCTAGTGAAGGATCTTGAATATGTCGACCTATACGCACATGCTTAATATGGTTAGTCTAAAGGAACTTAAAGAAATCAAAGGCGTTTGTTAGCCATATGTCATGTCCAAAGGGATCATTGGTTGAAGGATACATGGTTTATTATTCTATGGTGTATTTTAGTAATCCCCAAGTAATGGATGATACTAATGTGCCTCTCCTTTGAGATGTTAATTCCACTAACAAATATTAAGGGGAGGTGTTATTGAGAAATGTACATGCAGAAAGGAGAAATGTATTATATTTTATTGATCTTGTTATATTTTTACATATATATTTTTGTAAGATCAATTGATACATAAATTTATTTTTCTGTGTTCATTTAGATAGCAAAGAGTGGGATGCATTCAATTTATACATTGAAAAGCAAAGAGTGGGATGCATTCAATTTATACATTGAAAATAATCTTTGATTAGATGAAGGCATGGACAGAATGACGTAAAGAAATTCATCATAGTTTATCATGGAGTTGGGTAGCAAAGTTGATTAGAAGAGCATGATAATGATTCAAATCTAATACATAAGGAAATTGATATAGAATATGGAAAAAAAACATAAAAAGGTAAACATCCTAGTTTATACATCATTAAAAGGCAGTCATTGAATTACATCCTATGCATTTTGTAGAGATAAAAGTACATATAGTCATTGGCTCATACATTATGCACCTTGTGGATGAGGATGATTATAGATCAATGATGAATTGGCGTTAGACATCCTAGATGTCATTATGGATGATCCTTTTAATGATTATAAAGGGTTGGATATAAATAATGATGTTAATGAGTAAGATATTTAATTGGATGATATTCAAGATCACTTTGGGTTTGATGTGTAATAAATCTTATTTAAATGAACTTGTTCAAATTGATTACTCTTGTGGCTTGAAATCTTAATAGAGACTAATTCCATTTTAATTTTGCAAAATAAAATGAAAAAATAAAAAGACTAATCACCAAACAAGATGACATATTGTATAATATGAGTGTTAACATATAATAATTTTTTCAAAAATCTATTAGAAAGTAAAATAGAAATATTTATCGCTGATATACTTTCTTTGAAACATTATCAAATTTGAATAATCTAGTTAAAAAAGTTTTGTATCTGGATATAACAAAATATGTTTAGGTGTTGTTTTAATTTGGAGGTGTTTAGTTTTGCTTTATGTCTGAAGGTTTTCATCAAAGTCATGATATGAATGGCTTAGTTTGAATTCTCATAAACAATTATTACGTTTAGTTTAAAAAGCACGCATGTCATTTTAGCTCAGGTTGGATTTTAAGTTGTTTCTATGGAGACATATAATTTGGGCTCAATATACTGGAGCTCAAAGAGTTAGTTATTTTTTAGGGAAAATATTTATAGTTTTCAGTGGACTTTCATCTATTTATATTTGTTAGCAATTGTTTTTAAAGGCACAAAGATACTATGACAAAATTGAATATGTCTATGATGTTAGTACAAAAATGTTGCACCAAAGGAAAGATAATAACTTAAAGGTGGAGGATGGAGGAGAAGAAATGTGTTCAAACTTGCAATAGTCTTACACTTGTGTTGATGCTTGTCTAACAAAGTTGCTCAAACCACTTGGCTAATTCATTTTTTCCAATCATACCATTATGTCAAAATCTTATATACATATTATATCCAAGCTATAACATGGAAGGTAATGAGGAGAAATATTACCATAAGTCCTTGTGGACACTGACGCAATAAAAATGTAATTTCACAGAGGAAATGACTAAAGTCATTGTGTTTTGATAATGAGATTAAATAAAGAGCTTCTTTCACTGGAGTGACCTTATGATTCCATGATATTCTACAATCAACATAAAGAAGGGGGTTTGTTTTAGATTTTTAGCTATCTCCTTTTAAAAAATTTATATTAATTTGGAGCCATTTTGTTGGAGCCATTTTCTAGTTTTAAACTTAAATTTAAATTTTGTCTAGCATAGATTTGTTCGAATTGTAAATTTATGTGGTGTAGTTTACACAATCCAAGTGTCCCAGTAAACTTTTAAGGCATTGTATCCATTTATGCATTCAAAAATATAGTTTTAAAAATGTAAAGTTACACATGATATATGCATATATACAACCAATATAGATCCATTTTGAAGAATATTAAATCTCTTGAGGTGCATACTTTTTTTTTCAAGTTTTTCACTCTAAAAGAGGTCCCATAGGCTATCTTTAACCTTGTGGACATCAAAATTTTCTTTCTTCCTTTCTCATCTTTCCAAAAGTAATTACGGTTTCCTTTGTATAGCTCATGTGGGTCCCACAATAACAAGTGATCATGTAATTTAACCGTAGTTAAGACATCTTTATGTCAAGGATGGTCATTCCTAAACAAAAAAATACCCAATAACGTCTTAGGTTGAACACGATTTAAGGTGGGACTTTATTATACTTCGTTAAAGCAATTTTTTGTGGGAGTTATCTTAAGAATACCCAAAGCCGAAATTTCTATACGAAGTTGACCAAAAATTTAGATATTTTCTGTTATATAACACAATTGTTTAGGTTATGATCTAGTTGTAAATTGGCTGAAAAAAATCAAAATTAAGCCCATAAAATTTTTCAATTAAACATTTTATACCATTCTACTTAAAAAATTCCTTAAACACCTAAAGAAAATCTTTAAAAATACATAATTTAATGTAAATTTAATCATATTTATTAATATGCTAGCATCAAGAATAGCGTAAGACGTCATGCTGAAAATGGCTTGTTTAAAGCAAATTTAATTTAAGGTGTATGTTCCCACTACATCATAGGTATAATGGATTTTGAACATGAAGATCCATAACCACATCCTAAAAATGAATATATTTAGTTTTTATTTATGGTATATAAATAAATATTCGACTGCACATTATCAACCTATGTAAAACGTTTGTACCTTTCCTAGTTCCAAGATGAAGATAATTCTTTGTATTTTAATAAAATAAGAACTTTTTTCTTGTAAAACTTTTTTATGAATTTGTTAATTGATCTATTGCACGAGTCTGCTTATTTATATTTTATTTTCAATGTCATATTATAATGATGCATATTTATTTCTTATTTCTTAGTAATTTAAATATGTAATATAATTGTAAAATGTAAGGTTATCAAGTTTTTATTAATATAAAAATTTAAATGTATTGTTTTTTAAATAATGCTAATTAAAAGTGAATTTGATTAACTGGAAATTTTTTATAAATAACTTAAAATGGCAATATATTTAAAAAATAAATATATAAATATATTTTTTAAATGGAAATATTTAGTTTAAATGAAAGTCAATGATTTAATTGATGTGATAATTTTTCCATCACTTGAATGTTAACATTGTTAATCATTTTTTATTATTATGCTTTACTTTTCTTTAATAATGAGTGAGTACTCACTAAGCATATGGTTTGCATTTATAGTTTTGAAATTTTTCACATTATTGAATTGTTTATTTTACATATATTTGTTTTGTATGCGTAATGGAGAAATTATAAATCTCAATTTCATATTAACCAGCCTAGATCCATCTTAACTCCGAATCTATCAAGCGTCGAGAGGGATTAAAGCAAACCTATTTTTGAGTGCAAAACTTGAGGAAAGGTTTGCACCTCAAGAGATTTGATCACTCTCAGTGTTTGATAGATCCAAAGTTAAGATGGATCTAGGTTGGTTTTAGTCATGTGCGACCAAGGAAAATCTATCGAACATATGATTAATTTGATCAATAATATGTAAAAACATTTAATATTAATATAACCATTTTAAATATGCTAAATATGTCTGAGATTTATCTTATCATTTTAGTTTTAACTTTTCTTAGTTACCTCAGTTTGTTGAGATGATAATTATTGTCAAAAACTTTAATGATGAAAATGATGAAATAAAAAATTTGGCTGCAAAATGACAATGTAATACCGTTGAATGATAGAAAATGTGAATAATAAAAATGTAGTCAATTACAAATAGTCTTCATTATGATCAATCTCAAACTATTTTCTTCTACTATTCTTATCGTCAACCTTGTTAGTTTTGTCATATTTTCATATTGATTATATGAAAAGGATAGTTGAAATCTTAAACCATTTAAATATTTGTCTCGATCTGTTGTAGTAAACATCATACCTTGTCTCTCTTGTTATCTAATATTAATAGGTTGAATTACTATAACAAAAAAATCAATGTACATTGTCAATAATTTTTTGTGCTTACACTAGAATCAATGCACATTATTAACCAAATCACTTTGAAATTAATGTACCATCATACATCTAATTACATCAAATCATAAATCAACATATACATTGAAATCAATGCATCTAATGCAAGAAATCAAATAGTATTAGAGAAAAAAATCTACACTGAAATCAATGCATCCAGTGCAAGTAATCAAATAGGATTAAAAATAATCTACACTCAAATTAATGCATCTAGTGCAAGTAAGCAAATAAGAATAGAAACCAACATCTACACTGAAATCAATGCATCTAGTGCAAGGAATTAAATAGGATTAGAAACCATCTACATTGAAATCAATGCATCTAGTGCAAGCAATCAAATATAATTAGAAATAGACATCTACAATGAAATTAATCCATATAGTGCAAAAAATCAAATAGTATTAGAAATCACCATCTACACTAAAATCAATGCATTTAGTGCAAGCAATCAAATAGGATTAGAAATCACCATCTACATTGAAATCAATACATTTAGTGAAAGTAATCAAATAGGATTAGAAATCATCTACATTAAAATCAATGCATCTAGTGCAAGTAATCAAATATCATTAGAAATCAACATCTACACTAAAATCAATGCATCTAGTGCAAGCAATCAAATAGGATTAGAAATCACCATCTACACTGAAATCAATGCATCTAGTGAAATAAATATTCTTCCCACCTGCCCTCCATCTATATCTATATATACCTCCATCTCCCCTTCTTTGTCTCTTTATCTCACCCCCCCAAACACACATGCTCTCTCACTCCATATCTATCAATCTCTTTGTCCCTCCCTCCTTGTCTCCATCTCTCTCTTCTGTCTCTTCACCTTCCATATATATCTCTATCTCCCTCAGTCTCTCTATATCACCCCCAAAACATACACTCTCTTTCTCCAATATATCTATCTCTCACTCCCTCCCCTCCCTCCTTCTCTCTCTCTCTTCCCCTTCTCCCCCTCTCCCCCACTTCTATATTTCTTCCCTCCTGTTGTCCTCTCTCCCTCTCTCTCCATCTTCCTTATCATTCCCTCTCTCTCTCTCTCTTTCTCCACCTTTCTCTCTCAATGTCTTTCTTCTTACCTCCCTCTCTCTCCTTCTCCATCTCGATCTCTCTTTCCCTACCTATCTCCACTCTCTCACATCCTCTCTCTATTCCTTTCTCTCCCATCTCTCTTCCTCTCTCTTCACCTTGCAACTCTGTTACTATATGCCCCTCTCTCTCCTTCTCTCCATCTCTCCTTATTTATCTCTTTTTCTCACACCCAAACATACACACTCTTTCTCCGTCTCTCCCTTGTCACTCCCTTTCTCTCCACTTCTCACTCTCTATGTCTTTCTTCTTCCCTCCATCTCTCCCCCTCCAACTCCATCTCTCTATCCCTCCCTCTCTCCTGCTTTCTCCCTCGCTCTCTCCTCCCCTCTCTCATCCTTCCTTTATCTTTCTTTCTCTCCTACCTCCCTCTTCCTCCCCCCATCTCTCTCCCTCTCTCCCTCTTTCTCTCTCTCTCTCTCTCTCTCCTACAATCTTATCTCTTCTCCCATCACTCTCTTCCTCTTTTTCAATTCCTCTCTCTCGTCTTTCTTCTCTCTCTATTTCTCTGTTGCCTCCCTCTATCTTCCCCCCTCCCACTCTCTCTCTCTCTCTCTCTGTCTTTTCCCTCCAATCATCTCTCCCCCAATCACTCTCTCTCTCTCTTTCCAACTATGTTATTATATCCCTCCTCTCTCTCTCTCTCTAACTATGTTACTATATCCCTCCCTTTCTCCTTATCTCTCCTTATTTCCCCCCTTGCCTCCATCTCTCCTTCAACGTCTCTTTATCTCACTCCTACACATACACACTCTCTCTCCATCTCTCCCTTGTCACTCCCTTTATATTCACTTCTCACTCTCTATATATTTCTTATTCCCTCCCTCTCTCCCCCTCCAGCTCCATTTATCTATCCCTCCCTCTCTAGTCCTCTCTCTCCCTTTCTCTCCTACCCCCTGTCTCTTCCCCCACATTTCTCTCTCTCTTTGCCCTCCAATCCTCTCAATATCTCCCTCCCTCTCTCCTCCTCTCTCTTAAGTATCTCTCTCATATTTCCTCTCTCTCCCTTTCTCTCCTACCCTTTCTCTTCCCCCATCTCTCTCTCTCTCTCTCTGTCGCTCTACCCTCCAATGATGTGATTGTGGCTCAAACACACACCGTTGATGATATCTTTATGATGTCATGATGTGTGTGTATTGATGTGATCTCATTAGATTAGGTATGTATGCATCCCCTTCTTCATGAAGACCATATAGATGTTGTGTGAACTAGTGTAATCATTTGTATTGGTATATTATGCCTCTAATCGATTTGGTACACATGGTTCTATCTTATTTTCACTAATACAAATGAATAAGTGTGTTTTTATCAAAGATGTGACACATAAGGTATTAATTTGGATCAATGTTGCATATAAGAAAATGCACACTAACGGTTTTGATCTGTCATAGAACCCTTGTGCATAGGGTGTTATGTGTCCATTAGACTTTCAATTTAATGATATATGTTTTTATTTGACCAAACAAGAATTGTGTTATGTGTAATTGATTTGATAGTTGGAGTATAACAAAGTGGAATAATAGCTTAGATCTTGTGAATAGGATGTTGTAACCCTTATTTCCTTATTGTTGAAGTTGTCTTATCTATCAGTAAGCGTGAACTTGCTGCTCAATTTTGTTGAAATCAATGATTTCCATTGCCATATAATTTTTATGATGTTAGAACTATAAAATATTACCGAATATGATAGATGTTGCTTACTTTAGTAAAACACTACTAATCAAGTGATCGAAAGTATGAATACTAAGCATATAAGGTATGATGAAGTAAGTCATATTGTATTGGTTAAGATCTACTGAGTCCAAATAATGTGAATTTACTGATATGATCAAGTGAGAATGAGGAATTCACACTACTAGTGTTGGAGTTATTATTTCACAGATGTGCTAATTATGTTGGAAATAAATGACTACTTGCTATCTTGATAGAAGGTCCACTATCATTAATGTGTATGTTGTTACCATAATTGCTAGTTGCCATGAAACATTGATTTGTAGAAATTTGTCGCATAGGTCAGATCTTGGAATGAGTGATTGTCAAGATCTTGAACTTGTAACTTGTCCCTAAGGATGATGCCCGTTATGATTAGAACATCATAGTTTATAGTTTTTGTTGAAGATTACTTATCTAGATAAAGGTTACCTAAAGAGATTGTATCTGTTGTTCCAAATATTTGAGGTGTTGTGGTCTACATGAATGGCTATTTTCACTATCTACTAATGATTTTGATGTATGGTGAGGTTATGATAAGACAATGAGAAGTATTGCTAATAATTTTCTTTTGTGTGAACATTTCCGCAGTAATTAAATTGATATTGTCAATTTCTAAAAAAAAATTGTCGTAATGTTAAGGTGTCCAATGTTTGGGTTAGAACTACACCCATATTCAACGACAAAAGCTCAAAATATGATAGGAAGAGTGCCAAAATATGATTTATTATATAATTCGGCAAAAGAAATGGCCATAAGAAAAGTGAGCGTTATAAAATGATAAATAATTATAGTTAATATTTAAAAATTATTATTTTTTTATTGAAAAGGAAAGTTACAAATTCACATAATTAATTAAAGCAATTACGCATAATTAGTTAAATAAATTAGAACAAGGCACAAATTAATAAAATTAAAATTAGGGAAATGAATTTTATTACTAGAGGGGGAGTAAATTAAATTAGAGTAAAAAATATTATTAATTAGATGATGCAAAAGGATAGGGTGAAAGGGAAATTAGGTTAAAGAGAAAGGAAAATATAATTTTTTATTTTATTAGAATTAAATTAGGATTAAATTAATATTTGAATTAGGTTATGTTGTAGTTGCTGCAACAACCCTCCAAAACTCCCGACTCTTCAAAATTTTGGAGCACCTATACCATCCCCATGACTATTTCCTGTTCATGAAACCTATTCGGTTGACCTAAACCATTTTCATCCCAACACAAGCCTAACTATCGAAAACCTTCAAAGTCTTGTGATATTAACTAAGTCATGGGTCGCATCAAAATGACCATTGTGATCCTAAAAATTGTGACCATGTGACCTACCCAAATTTGTGATTAAGACAACTCGCTAGGTTACATGGAAATTTTCGCAACTATCACACCCATGCGACTTTGCAAATGTGCAACCTCTCTAATTCCATAGGTTGAAAGGTCACATCGTTTCCTATCCAAGCATTTTGCGGCTGGTGTGACTTTGCGACTCTGCGATCCCCTAAGGTCGCAAGGTCGCTACGTCGCAAGGTTGCAAAATGTATGAAATCACACCTAGTACGACCCTACGACCCTCGCAACCCCACACGTGTGACAAAAACTTATAAATAGTCAAGCTCACTAGTCACTTGGATAATTTGGCTTGGTCGTGCGAGGGACAAAGAGGCTCAACGACTTGAAGGAGGTGCACAACCCTGTCAGGTAGGTGACTCTTCCCCTTCCTTGTTAATCATTTCCTCTTGCAATTTGGCCTACTCTTCCACCCTGACCCTGCATATTCCAAGTAAGGGGGAGTTTTATCCAAGTCTTACCTCATTGTTTTACCAGAAACCCTTGGCCACTTGATTTTTTCTCTCAATATCCCCTTTGATTAGTCAATCTCTCTATACTCATCCTAAGATGGCCTACATTCCCCAAGGACCAAGTCATCTAGTCTTGTAAGTCTCAAAGGGCCCATCCTGAGCCTCATTCCCCTTGTCGAGGTGACCTAAGAAGCTAGTTGCATGACTAAAAGTCGTGATAGGACAATGAATGCGACCTCATGACCCCTGCGATTGTGTGACTCCTGCGACCCATTTGACCCGTGTGACCCATGAACCATGAAACCTAACCTTTTTTGCTACCCTTCCAGTCTCCGAGTCACACACTTATATTAGTGACCTCTACGAACCCCCTGATCCCTTTGACCTACTAAGGACACCTTCTTCCAGAGATTTGTTAAGGAGTCTGAAAGTTATAATTTTTTCTTTCTACTAGGAGTTTTTATTCATGCCGTCTCTCTCATTGTGGGACTGTTTGTTTGACATGTTAGGTGACGTTGATCTTGAGTGCATCTCGATTTATTCCTTTGCTGACAAGATGGCACCTTCAGTAGTGAAGTATTCCCGCAAAATATCATAAATTAATGTATAGGAGGTTCACTAGGCCCCTCCACCCCCAGTTTACGGAGACACCACTTGCAGCAATAACAATAATACCAATCTCTCATGGTACGATATCTACGTGGAGTTCTCTAAAACATTAGGGGAATTTTGAGGTCTAAAATGGGCCTCCTAAGGAAATTATAAAATAAGAGTGGAAATAATAAAATAAGATTAGATTACATCATCAAATTTTAGAGGGGAAAAAGAAAACACTATTTTTTCAACTCACATCTTCAACTTATCTCCCTATGGGTTTACTCAAAATTTGAGTGACAATACTCATTGAATGAAAAATATGATTTCTCATCCAAAGAGTACCCATGTTGCATACTTTCGATCGAACCTACTACATGAAAAATGAGAAATACATGAAAAACCTGATTGTAATCACGTTTTTTCATGTATTTCACATTTTTCATGTAGTAGGGTGTATTGAAAGTATGCAACATGGTTACTCCTTGGATGAATCATCCCCCATGGTTGACATAATCATCTTAAATCCTATTGGTCCTTATAAAGTTTATTTTGGTTGTACATTTTCTTAGGAGGCCCATTTTAGACCTCAAAATTCCCCTAATGAGGACATCCCTGAAGACCAATAAGATTTCTAAGTATACATTAACGTCAAGAGGTCTAGACTCCATAAGGTGGCCTCACAAACCCCAGTATTTTCGTACACCGAGATCATTGATTGGATAATATAGAATAGTGATACAAATCGAGGGGTGGTAAGGGACCATGTAGGTTCAATGTATGCAACATTGTCCTCAACAGACATCACTGCTTATTACAGGTTGTCCGAGAAGGAGGAAGCATTCAATACCTATTGGATCTCAAGTTTTGTAAGTCCAACCAAGGATATTCTGAGGGAATGGTGGCAAGACTCCTCCAAGCTCTGAGTCATGAGTGACTACATATGCAAGACGGATGGGTTGAAAACGTTTTATCAAATTATTGCCTCTATGATGAACCATTTGTATGAGAGGACTGATATTGACACCTTCCGTGCGACATGGGTCCCCATAATTTATGTTGTCGCCACTAGGGGTATAGTTTTCAACTAGACCAGCATCTTAGTTTTTGCATTAAGGACCAATATAGTAGTAGTTAAGCAGCCTCAGGTGGACCAACCATTTAAGTTTTATATGGCCTCATACCTCCTAGATGCAGGTTGTGTAAGGTGTCGTTTTGACCACTGGAGTTACAACTGGACCACAAATGTAGAAGAACCAGTACATCGAAATTAGAAGGTTTTTTGGAAAACCCGCTACAAGGGTATGCTCGACAACATCGTTGAAACATTTATCGCTCTGTTATATCAGGTGCTTTTTGGGGAAGAGTCCCCTTGCATGTCGAAAAGAGACATGGAAACTATCACCAAGGTGGCGCATTGGTTCCCAATCTGGTAGGGAACATTTATCAGATTCTTTTGTTCTTATAAGACCCCTCACGAACTTCCTTGATTCGCCAAGGATAGAGTACTTATGTAGGAAGTGTGCTATCAGATGACCTAAGGCTTTTCGAAGACACTAAGCAAAGGAAATAAGAAACCTTGGCACACATTCCCTCTCATTATCGAGGTTTACACAGTTGAAAACTTTAAGGAAGTGGAGGTAGAAGCTTAAGAGGTAAATGGGTATCATTTTGTGACTCTGAACCACCGCACCTATGACCCTATAAGGGTAGTAGCGACTCACTACAAATGGGCCAAGTTCAATTGGTCATATCCATATTCTAATCATAACCAAGAAGACAAGATCAAGAATTGGTACAATGCTACTAGGGTACTCAACCCTAGTGGACAACAAGAAAGAGATGAGTAGAAACTTGAACATTCCCAAGAAAGCGTGAGCATTCAAGAGAGATCAAATTCTCTAAAGAAGAAGAAGGAGTAACAAAAGGTGACAGGGAAGCTCAAGAAACAAAATGATAAAGAGGTAAAAGATCCCCCAAGCGACCAAGATGAAGGAGAAGACGATGAGACATTGAAACAAAGGAATGTGATCTTGGCAAGGAAGAAGCAAAAGTTCAAAAGGAAAATAGAAGAAGAACCAAACAATCGCAAGATTTAGGTGACTAACAACTCGAGGACTATCTCAAGAAAAGGAAGTGCCTTGAAGAAGAAGAAAGAAGGAAGCAACTAGAAGAGTGATCTAAGATCTTTTACTTATAGATGCATCAGAATTACATGAAACATAACTTTTTAACCATGGAACTTAAAAGCACACAAAAAGATGCAGAAATAATAAGTTAAACATGAAAACATGACACAATGATTTGATTACGGAGTTCGTCTAATAGGGACTACGTCTCCGGGCCCTGATCAATAGTGGGAAGGCCTTCTTTCATTAAGTTGAATGAAAAGAGATAAAGTGAAATCAACATCCGTTTACAATTCTTATACCTCCAAGTTGGAAGATGGATGAATAATGGAGAGCCCAAATTCAGAAATGGACAGTAACACTGAAGTCCTGGCGAAAAATCGTACAAAAATTCCTATCCGAACACCGAATTCCGATAATCAAGCTTTCTATACCTTCTCAGAACCTCCCTGCTGCTCAAGGCGAGGTTCCGCCCTTGCAACCAGGCCAACTGCATATAGTGTTTTGAACTTTCAACCAGTCTCCTCTCCTTCGCTGATGCAGATAGTCCTTTATATATGCTAGCAGTAAACCCCTCAACTCTCGATAGTTCTAAACAATAGACCAAGTTAGTAGGTGGGTTTGATTTGATACCGAGGATCTCGGTTCACAAAAACAACCCTTACTTAACATGGAAAAATTATTTAACTATGAATTTAACCTGATGGCCTTTTATTATTGGCGTTTCCCCCATCGGTGTTTCCAATCGGTGGACAAACCAAAGCCCATACATCAAGCACCCTGCGATAACCGTGGACCCGAAGAACTATTAACCAAAATATATAAAATATCAGGTCCGAAAGCCCCTGTTGCAAATCATAATCGGCGTTTCCAAAATTGGTACAACATGCGACTGCTTCTTCCTTTGCAAAATGCGATTGTGATATTGCAAATCACAACATGCTTTTGCAATTGCAATCACATCGCAACCTAGCTTGATTTGAGGAAGATTCTTTAACCTTCTCCTTTTGTTATGGGCGATTGCGATTTGATTGCATCACAACCATAATTCACTTGGGGCCAATTTTATTTAAGCTATGGGCTCTTCCTCCTACGATCTATGATATGCGGGACCAATGATAGCCTGCCACTTGGTGCTTCCCCATTCACTGAGAGTGTCTGCCACATCATCTCCTCCTGCCACATGTTCAAGTCAAACATAAACTTTGACTTGCTCTAAATTCTTTGTATGAACTTGGATTTGAGTGTCATTCACACTGTTGGAATCAGGATGATGAGAAATTTGATCTCATGATAATTTTATCCAAATGATTTCACTTTGAGTTTTGAGTCTTTTACCATGCCACTGGTACTTCTTTAGAGATCTACCGATATTAATCCTCCCCACTAAGAGCTTTTGGACCACCAAAAGCCATTTCAGCCAATTGGAAAGTGAGGAAATTGCACCCTCACTTTTTATTTCTCCATCCATCGAGCTTTACTCAAATGCATCGATTTGAAGCCAACACAAATGTACTCCACATCTCCCTGTCATGAAGTTCTAGTTTTCTTGTCGAGTATGATGTCTTTGGGCAACTTTTCTATATACTTTGGTGCAAAATCATCCACTATAGGAATTTGTGCAACCTCTTTGGTATCCATAATCAATGGAGGTTCATAAAGCTTCATGTTTTCAACATTTACCACTGAGTACATTTTCATATAAGCGGGCAAGTCAAGACGAAAATAATTGTCTCCAATCTTTGCTAATATGGTGAACGGACCATATCGAATGGGTCTCAATTTCTTCCCTTCTCCCTTCATTCTATCCTTGCTAATGTGGATCCATACCTTGTCCCCAACTTGAAACTAATGATCAACTCATTGCTTATCATGTCTGGCTTTATACTGAGCCCAACTCTTCTCCAAATGCTCCTATACTGCTTGATGAATCACCTATATCTGTTGAATAAACTTTCATGCTTTGTCCCTATCATCTCGTCCATTGCCATCCTCATCTTTCCCAAAGACCATCTCTAAGGGATCCCTTGGTAGATAACCAAAAAATGTCTCGAACAGTGAGCTCTATGTGGATGAATATGCTTCTCAATTGTATGCATGTTGCACATAAGGAAGCTGTTCATCCCACAACTTGGGATGTTTTCCACAATAGCCTCATAACAAGTGTACCACAGTGTGATTAACGACCTCTGTCTGCCCATTGGCTTGTGGATGAAATGTCATACTTATTTTCGCTTAGTGGCCATCATTCTCCACAAGCTGGTCCATAACTCTCCCAGAAATCGAGAGTCTCGATGCAACACAATAAATATGGGAAACCCAAAATGGACCCAAACACGCTGAGAGAAAAGATAAGAAGTCTTCTCAGTAGTGACCTACTTTTTACAAGGCATTAAAATAAACATTTTACTAAACAATCCACGATGACATACAAATAGTTGTGACCTTTCCTAGAAGTAGGCAAACCATCTACAAAATCCATAGACACACTTTCCCATGGTTGACTTGGAATAGGGAGTGGTGTGTAGAGCCCAGGTTTTCTATTAGAGGGATTTGAAACAGAATATAACACACAACCCTTTATAAAGCAAGTCACAATGCTTTTCATATGAGGCCAAAAAAAAAACCTCTATAAATGACATAAAGCTTTTTCAACCCTAAAATGACCAGACACCAAAGTTGTATGAGCCTATCGGATTACATATACCCTTTCCTCAATAGGTATGCAAAGTTTGCCAAGGTGGTAGAATAGTTTTCCCTACATATTGTTCAACATAACCTTCAAACGAACAAGACACATTTTGCAAAACTAAAAATGGAGAAATAGGAGGGCGAGAAAGCATATCTGCTACTTTTTTGTTGGTGCCCTTCTTGTATTTTATTACCAGATGAAACTGCTGGAGGAATCCCATCCATCTGAAATGATGGGCTTGTTGAAGCTTGGTCCATGACTAAAGGTATTGCAAGGGCTGATGATCCGTATGGATGATGGTTTCCTTTCCGATCAGGTAGTGTTTCCACTTCTTTACACTCTGAACCAAGGCATACAACTCCCTATTGTGCGTGGGATAATTCACAACAATCTGGGAGAAAGTCTCTGAATGGTAACATACAAGCTTCCTTTTTTGAAACAATACAATGCCCATGGCATATCCGTTGGCATCTATTTTAATCTCAAAAGGCTGTTAAAGGTCTGGTAAAGCTAGCACTGGTGTTGCGTTGAGATTCTCTTTCAGCACGTCAAAATATTTCTGTTGTTTTCCTCCCCACTTAAAGGCCTGCTTGACACTTGTCAATATGTGTAAGGGGGTTGTGATAACATATAAGTTTGCAATAAACCTTCTCCAATAATGTACTATACCCAAAAAGCTTCAGACCTATATAACATTTGTGGGCTTAGGCCATTTCATAATAACATCTACTTTCGAGGGATCTATCAATCAATTGCCCATTATCGACTATGTGGCCTAAATAAACCAGAGAGGTCTTCCCAAACTCACAGTTTGATTGTTTCACATACAATTTTTCTTTTTCTAGAACATCAAGCACTTTCTTAACATGACATACATGTTCATCCCATGTCCTACTATACATAAGAATATCGTCCAGATATAAAAGCACAAAATTGTCAAGAAAAGGCCTAAACAAATAATTCATTACCCTCATAAACATGGCCAGAGCATTGTATAGTTCGAATGGAATCAACATCCATTTGAACAACCCATGTTCAGTTTTGAATGCAGTCTTCCAAATGTCTTGTTCTGTAACTCTAACCTGGTGATATGCACTATGTAAATCCATTTTTGTAAAGTAGACAACATTTTTCAATTGATCTAATAATTCATCAATGCGAGGAAGAGGGTATTGATTCTTCATTGTAATTTTGTTTAGCACCCTGTAGTCTACACACATCCTCCATGTGTTGTCTTTATTTGGTACCAACACGATTGGTGAGCCACATAGAAAAGAACTTGGTTTGATGACCCCTTTATTTAGCAACTCCTGCACCTGTTTCTTGATCTCCTCCATCTTGATAGAAGCCACCCTATACATGCCAATATTCAGTAAAGGAACATCCTATTGTAAATGGATCTCATGTTGGATTTCCTGTTTTGAGGGAAATCCTCTTGGTTCTTGAAAAAATCTATCATAGTCAAAAATAATTTCAAACAACTATTTCCTATGATTAGGATCACAACCTTTGAAAGCGTAAACCATCTTTCCCTCTTTCACTCTCACTACCATGAGCATTCACCCTTTGCTGGAATTAACCAATCATTTAATTTGTCTTGCACTTACAAGGCTATCACTAAATTTCGTGTGATGAGCTTTTACTATATATTCCACCCTGTCCTTCGTGAGGTGGTATTTATTTTAGTGCCAAAAGAAAACTGCCTTTATGTCATATAGATACGGACTTCCCAAGATAATTCGATAGATATACAAATGCACAACATTTAACTCTACCTCATCAACTAATTTGGAAGTAATAACAAATTTGGATGTACATTGCTTGGTGACTTGTAATTTTTCTTTATCGCTTACCAAACCAAGCAGGTATGGACTTGGATGAGGCTTAGTATCAAGGCCTAATTTTTTCACTAAGGACTTTGAGATTAAATTTTCTTGGGAACCTGAATCGAACAATGTTTCCACCTTTATGTGTTTTATAATAACTCTAATTTGGAATAATTCAATTCTCTTTCACTCATTACTTACAGGCTCATTCAAATAACTAGTACTTGCCATTGAATCATAATTATTACTAAGAGGATTACCTTTTGCACCCACGGCTGTGATTAATGTCTCATTGCCAAAATCTGATCCAAGGTCCTGTTGTGTTGTTGCCACTGTCTTATTCTTGCCCTTTCCACTAGATCTCTTTGGTATAAGCTCTAGATGTAGCTTCCAACAGTGGTCCTCGTCATGAGCTCCTCTCTTGCAATGCGTGCAAGATGGCGTTGCTATGTCCTCTTTCTTGGTTGCAACGGTCTTCACAGCCTTCCCCTTGCCTTTCTTCTAGAATTTTCCATGCTGAGGGTTGAGAGGTATTTTCTTGGCTTGATCATCTTTGTCATTCTTGCCTCGGTTTTCAAGATGAATCTCCTTTATGCTGGCTGCATCAATCATAGTAGGCTCGAACAATAACAATGAGTGTCTTATGTAACTATGTAGCACACCAACATACTTAGTTACAGTCTCGGGTGAAACTAATGAGATGCGCAAATTCAATGCTTTTTTATGAAATTCTTCAGTGAAGCTTTGCATGTTTTGGCCTTTACCTTGCCTTGGATATTTCCATTCCATTAGTTCCTTTTATTTATAAGGGTAAAATTGGTATTTCAATGCAGAAATAAAACTGGACCAAGAGGAAAGAAGGTTACTCGACCTTTTTCTGCCATTCTGCAACTTGCTCTCCCACCAAACAAGAGCAGTGCCACTCCGCCGAAGAGATGTTAACTGGACCTTTTCCTCATCTTCTTTGATTTGTTGAATCTAGAAATAGACCTTCATCTGTATTATCTAATTATTAAGTTTTTCTGCACTACACTCTCCATTATACATGGGTAGGTCAAACTTTACATCTAGCTTGAAGAACGGTTTCTTAGATGCATGTTTGGAATCACGATTAGAGTGATGAGAGCTATCACTTGAAGAAGGAGGAGGAGGCTCTCCTCCACCACCTTCATGATTTTCTAATCTATTATCGTTGGAACCTTCCTTCTCATGCCCAAGTTCATTCTCATACTTTGAAAACAACTTGTCCACTTTCTCTGCCATATTGTGGAATATCTTGCAGAAATTTTATGCATCTTCCCAACGAGCTTCTTCATTTTCCATGTTTCTTCTTCATTGTGAATGTCCCGCTTAAGGATCAAAGTACTTAAGCGTTCCTTCTCCTTTTCACAGCTTGTTCTGGGTTAGCATATACTCATGCAATTCACATCAACAAAGACTTGCTTTGATACCAAACTTGATCCAAGATCTTTTACTTATAGATGCATCAAAATTACATGAAATAGAGTTTATTAACCATGGAACTCAAAATCACACAAAATTATGCATAAATAACAAGATAAAAATGAAAACATGACACAACGATTTTATTACGGAGTTCGTCCAATTGGGACTATGTCTCCGGGCCCTGCTTAATAGTGGGAAGGCCTTCTTTCATTAAGTGGCATAAAAAGAGATAAAGTACAAGCAACATTCATTTACAATCCTTATACCTCTAATCTAGATTATGGACTAAGAATGGAGAGCCCAGCTTCAGAAACAAACAACACCACTCACATATTGGAAAAAATGTGTGCAAAAACGCCTATTCGAACACCCAATTTGGATAATCGGGCTTTCTACACCTTCTCGGAACCTCCTTGCTGCTCAAGGCGAGGTTCTGACCCTTTCTTCTAGGCTAGATTACTACTGTGTATAGTGTTCTAAAATTTTGGCTAGTCTTCTCTCCTTCTCTGACGCAAATAGTCCTTTATATATGTTGGTGGTAAAATCGTCAACTCCCGACAGTTATAAATAATAAACCAAGATAGCAGGCAGGTTTGATTAAATATCGAGGATCTTGGGTCGCGAAAACAACCCTTACTTAACATGGAAAAACTCTTTAATTGCGCATTTAACTCAACAAACTTTTACTATCGGCATTACCCCCATCGGTGTTTACAATCGGCGAATAGACCAAACCCCATACATCAAGCACCCTGCGATAACCACGGACCCAACGAACTATTAACCATAATATATAAAATATCGGGTCCAGAAGCCCATATCGCAAATCGTAATCGACGTTTCCCAAATTGGTACAACATGCAACTACTTTCCCCTTTGTGAAATGCAATTGCGATATCTCAAATCACAACATGTTTTTGCGATTGCGATCACATCGCAACCTGGCTTACTTTGGGGTTGATTCATTAACCTTCTCCTTTTGTGATGGGCGATTGCGATTTGATCACATCGCAACCATAACTCACTCGGGGCTAAATTTATTTAAGTTGTGACCTCTTCCTCGTACGATCTGGGATATGCGGGACCAATGGCAACCTACCACTTGGCACTTCCCCATTCACTGAGAGTTTCTACCACGCCATCTCCTCCTGCCACCTATTCAATTCAAACATAAATTTTGACTTTCTCTAATTTCTTCGTATGAACTCAGATTTGAATGTCATTTACACCGTTGGAATCAAGATGAAAATCACTTCGATCATATGTTAATTTTATCCAAATTTAGCCACTTTGAGTTTTGAGCCTTTTACCATGCCACTGATACTTCTTAAAAGATCCACCTAGATCAAAGAGGAATAGTTAAAAAATAAAGGAGAACAAAAATCCAATGAAGAGGAAGAGAGAAAGAGGCTAGAGTAAGAACAAAAAGAGAAAAGAGGAGATGCGCAGGCATGTCGAGGAGCTTAGGAAGGAGTAGGAATAGGAGGAACAAGAAAATAAGAAACTAGAAGATGAACATAAGAAAAGGGTAGAGGAAGAAAAGAGCAGAGAAGAAGAAGAGAGATTAAAGAATAAATAGGAAGAGGCCTACAAGAAATCTCAATTGGAATCCAAAAAACAACATCAATACAATGATTAAGTTGAGCTACCTCTGTTGGATGTTCCCCCATCTACTCCCATCATCGGGGACATCTTCCTCTTAAGGAACTAGGAATTCCTAAGGAGGTCAAAGATGAAGTGTTGGACCAGATCAAACTCACTTTTTATCAGGTCAATTTCAAGATCATGTAGGAAAGGAGAAAGTATTATGCCAGGAACCCTGCAGAGCTATTATGAGGAATTTGGTATCTACGGATAAGTACTAATTCCCTAGGTAGGTAGCTATACCTAGAACAACAGATTTAAAGCGTTTATCCTTTTTATATAAATGATAAATAAGATAAAGGGAATCGAGTGACATACTTGTTCTTTAGCTTTCCTTTTGTCTCCTTTGTTTGACTTCTGTTGCTCCTTCTTGAACTTAACTCGCTCAAAAAGTACCTGCAAGCATAAATAGAAGATAGCGAACCAATAAAAGCAAGAGATCTATCGAATACAAGTAAATGGAATCATATACATTCACACATATAAACATTATATATCAAGATAAGCATATGGAAAAAGGTGTAAACAACTTTATTAAGTAGAAGGAAGAATTACAACCATGAAGTCCAATCCATTGTCACTCTTCCAGCTTGGGTTCCAACCAACATCACATCAATAGCACAACACTCCGGCATCATAACACTACTCACTTACAATCACTATTCTCACTTCAACATTATCTCCTTATAAATTCTCAAAGTCTAGCCCCTGATCACATAGATGAGTGCTCAATTTATAGGCAGATGGAGGTGGTTTTGTCATAACTGAGGGTATTGAATGGCCTTCCATACTTAGAGTTAGTTCCCATGGAGGAAGTGATGAGAGGATAGGAGGTTACTTAGCTCATTCCTCATCCATTTTCGAGCTCATAGGAGGTGATAAGTGTGGGAATCTTCAAGATGACTCCAAAGGATAAGAATATTCCTAGAAACCTATGTGAATTTCGCTCAATCTCGCCCAACACAGGTCAAAGTGGGCCTAAGTGCTCTGCAGAGCACCTTGACATGGGCCTAGCTACACTGAAACACACTTACCCTTGTCCAAGGATGTACTGGTCCCTCAAGGAGGTAATTTTAGAGGGTTTCAAGCCAAAGAACTCTCAGGGAAGGAGGCATTCAAAGGGGTGACTTGTTTAGGGCATGTAGAAATTAAATTAGGGTTTGATGAGCCCTAATGGTACTAAGATGAATGATGGGAGTGATGTTCCCACATGGAACTATAACAAGAGCCTCTATTTGTGACCACAAAAAAGGAAATTGTCCTATACACAATAGTTAATATTGAGATGATCTCCTTTGCCAAGACCATTTTTGTGACCGCAACCGAGTTGAACATTGGCAGGATGAGCAAACAAATTGAGGAACTTCAAAACAAGATTTATGCATCTGAGCAAAGGGTTGTAAAAGCAGAATAAGATACAAGGAGAATTGAAGAAGAAAATGCAACACTCAGTTTGATTCAATCTAGCATGAAGGATGAAGCTAAGACCCTTGTGGGAGCCATGGAAATGGCTTATGAGGAGATGTCAAAACTTCATCATATTGTGCACCCCATTCTAGAAATAAAAACTAACACAAAAAAATGTCCTCCATGTTAAAGGAGGCCATCACAACTTTGGATAACATTCAAGAGTGGACCACCAAGTATCCAGAGGCACCAACGATACTCTCAAAGAAAGATTGGATCACCACAAAGAACGACAAAGTCTAGCTCTGCATCAAGATGCAATCGTGGGACAAACTAGCTAGAGATGTAGGTAAGGTTTTGGCTTCCTACATGCACCTTTTGAGTGGTTTTAAATCAGTGATCTAGAACCATGGGGTTCCTTCTATTGGGGCGGTTGGGAATGTAAGCAAGAAAGAAGATATCACATAGGAGTTTCAGGACTTTGTTGATACCTATAGGAAAGTTGCTGACTCAGACGAATTGTAGGTTAAAGGAGAACATCATATGATACATGGTGGAACCAGTGAGAATGTACACAAAGATGATGATCTGATCCAATCAGGGTAATGTAAAAAGAAGCACTCTCATCCTGGATAACCTCGAATGTATGCATAGGCATGATGATGAAAAACCAAAGATAGCCCCCATAACTACTAAAACAAGCTATGGCACACTTACAATGTGGAGAAGTCACATTTAGACATTCCATTATTATCTATTGTTAAGTTGGTAGGATAGGATTTTCCTATTTTGTTAATAATAATAAGATAGAATAGAGTAGGAAAAATTAGGGACTTGAAGAGTCATAAGGAAGTATAAAAGTCATGAGGAAGTCGAAAGGTCATGAGGAAGGCCAACGGTCAAGGGTAGAAAAAAAGTCACCCTCTTTTCTATAAATAGACCCTCATGTCATATTGCAAAAGAGACTTTTAGCTTGGGACTTATTTTGGTACATATTGTTTTGAGAACTTGTGCTCTTCTAATAAATGCAAGGATTAATTATTTCTTTCCACTATTGGATTGGATAAATAATTTACATGATGCTACCATGGATATTATTACCTTGATGAATAAAAGGTTCCTATGAGATTTTGATGTGCAATCTCCGCGTGTACCTTCCTGTGCTATGAATATTGTTTGCAATACATGGATGGTATATGATATGATAACTCTATGCTTATATTGATGAATTGTTTTTTTGATATTGGCATAATTTTATTGTAGGTTGTGCACTCACTTGTGTTTGTTAATACTTAGCCATTTTGAGTTCATTCATAGTTTAAGTGTATTCTTTAGACATGCGTGATTTTATTTAAAGTTTTTCTAACAATTCTTTACTTAAGATTCATGTTGTGAATTTCTAATATTGTTATTTATGGTATTCATGTTATGGAACATTCATCAGTTTCTCTCTTGTGTTTTTTGAAGTTTACGTGTTTTGACTAATCGATATTCCATTTTTTATTTGAAGAAAACTTCAACCACCTAAACAATAGTCGAGCCTACATACTGGACGTGATCCCTAAACCAAATGGTGTAGAGTCTAGTTGGGATTCTACACCAGGGGGATCCCCTTGCTGTTGGTGGAGAATTACAGCCCATAAATAGATTTGGCACTAGAAGGAGTTCCAGATGGCCGACACCAGCACGCTACCTCGCACAAAAACTTCCCATCAAGCAAGTAATCAATCCCATCTTGCTTCCCCAAAAATTCCTCTTAACCCTGCCTTTGGCTCGCCTTTTGGGAATATCCAGCTCGAGGACTCCCAACCTCCTCCACTTGAGGACGCCCCAGTAGGGAGGAAGATCCTCTCTATGAAGTCCTGTATGATAAATTGAGGGCTTTGCACCGTATTACTCATCAATTTGCCAGAGGTCTGAAGTGCATCCCTGCCACTAGATTCTTTCCTAATCTGTGCACTTGCAAGCCTCACCATATGCGTCGAGGCATTCTGTTTAATTCGACACTGCATCTAATTGGGATTATTTTGGATGATTATGTGGAAGCTGTAGAAAGCCTCTTTATTGAGGAGTTGTAAAGCTCCCCAACATCTGAAAGAGAAGGCTAAAGGAGCATAGTCACAGGGGGTAACAATCAACCCTGTCAAATAAGGGACACGAGAAAATAATCAACCAACATTGGAGGATACCCGGACCAACAACAAACCGTTGAGGGGAAACATTGAGGTACCCCTGTGGCAGGGGAACAAGGAGAATCTCAGAAACCACATTAATTTTTATAATGTTGATCCTCCTTGTAATGAGCGGCTTTTCAAGTTCCATAGAAACCTGGTAAATTTTAGAAATATCAAGAACTTCCAAGACTTAGGGCATTTGAGAGTTCCATGAGGTAATGGTAGACAACCACCCCACATCAGTGGGGGTTAGGAATTGAGAGTGGTTTTGATGAAAATGCAAATTGTTTCCTATTTCCTCCCCCACTGACAACCCTTAGCTTGGATAGCTCAATCCCATTTAGTTATCTAAGGCCCCCTCCCCAATATGCCTCGTCACTGAGAGAAGCACATCCCTAAGTTTGACCCCAAAAAGGGAACCACGATTGAGGATCATATCAATATTTTTTACCTAGCCTTGCAAATGATGAAGGTGAAATAAGATGATGTAAATTGCCAAAATTTTCCTCACACATTCAAAAATAATGCTACAACCTGGTATCGCTCCCTTCCTGTGGCATCAATTCAACATTGGAAGGAGCTCCAAAAAACATTTCTTGAATTTTTTTTAGAAGACAAGACACCTTCCATGCTCTTGACTCAGTTGAGCTCATTGAAGTGTCATAAGACAGAAAAGGTGAAGGATTTTAACCAATGATTTACTACTATCTTAAATAAGTTTCCAACGGATTTGGCTCTGGATGATTCTATTACAGTTGACTATTATATTAGGGCCCTCCCACATGATATTACTGTGTTTGTCAAGCGCGAAGCCAAGGCCACCTTAGTAGATAATTTTGTCGAAGCCCTTTTGGTAGAGAAAGATTTGTTGTCTATAGGGGGCCTTAAGCATGACATCTGAGAGGAGACTAAGCCATCAAGAAAAAAATCCCAAGCCTCAACTAGCTAGTTTAGTGACAAGGACAAGGATTCCTTCAACTTTGATGGGTTAGCCAAATCCTTGAATCAATTAACAATTGAACTCTCTAAATTGAAAAAGAAAACTAGCGATATTTATTTAGGAAGTAAATCAACAAAAATTTCTTCCAAAAGACCAATAATCCACCCGTGAAGTCATGTCAAGGCTTGAATACGAATTTCAATACGGAAGAATTGGGAAAATATAATATTTACACTTTCCATCAAGCCTCTCATTCCAAGAAGACTTGCCCGATGGATTCACAACATGACTGTTGTGGTGACCCAGCTCTTGGAACATCAAGCCATAAGGGAGGATGAGGAAGAGTCTAATGACCCAGAAGAAGAAACCACATGTCGATGAAAATGTTGCTTCTGTTGTTCTAACCTTCGAGGTCATCTACGGAGGGGAGGTCCAATCCCTTCAAGAGGCTAATGCAGGGGACACTCCCCCCTAATCCTCCAAAGGCTTACAACCTCAGGACCAAGGGACCAATATCAGATTCTACCCTAGAAGAGAAGAATAAGGCTTTACTAAGGATAATCCTTCCTCCTAATAATTCAAGTCAGCCATCCACTCCCTCTCCTAAGGTTTCATCTGGTCAAATCCCAAAGGAGGGTTCGACAAGTGGTAAAGGAAATGCATCCACACCCAAAAATTTAGCCAAGTTTTCCCTCTTCCCTTCATTCCCACAGACAACCTTGAGGGCACTGCACCTTCAGACTTAGGGTATAACATCATCAAAGATATGAAGAAGATGAGGGCCAACATTTCACTTTATGAGATTTCCAAGCTAGCTAGCCAATGTGAACTAATTGTTAAAGCTTTTGCTACCTCATCTTCAACCAACAGGGTTGACTTTTCATCAAAATCTAGCTTCCCTAGTCAGTCCCAGGCCTCGATTGACCTATAAGCTATTGTTAATGCTGCGAATGCAAAATAAAGAAGTTCAAATCCCCCATTCCTTTTAAAATTCAAAATCTTCAACTACAATGTGCACAATTCCCTTGTCGTTTCTGATGCATCAAGCAATGTCATGCCCTTATCGGTGTGCAAAAAAATAAACATTCAACCTTGAGAAGACAGATTCCAAGATCATCCAATTGGATAGGTCTCAAGTCCCCATTGTGGGCGAGTTGAAAAATGTGATAATTAGGATGTCCTTGGACTCTAGAGTACACCAATGCATCGACATAGTTGTGATCGACATCCCGGAAGCGTATGGTCTATTGCTCAACAGGGTCTGGTAGAGTGAACTATATGGGTATTTTTCCACAGATTGATCCCACTTGTGGTTCCCGTACAAATGCAATAACAATAAGATAAGAGTTAAAAGTGAACCATACATGAATCATACCGTCATGGATCTTGAGGGCTCAAATGAGCTGATTAGTTTTGCCTAGGAAGAATTGAGATTGTGTTTTATGGCAGTAAATATTGTGTGTTATCAAGCCCCGCCATCACCCATACCACCTGATACGCAACTAGAACTTTTGCCTTACCCTCCAATTGATGCTGATTAAAATTTCACTATAGATGTAAATAATCTAGACGTAGATACGACTAGCAATGAAATTTGGACTTTATATTATAACGTGTCTAAGACTCATGATGGAGTCGGCGCAGGCTGCATGCTCGTGGACCCCCAAAACATCAAATTTTTATTTTCTTGTAGGTTATAATTCCAATGAACTAATAACATTGTAGAGTATGAGGCGCTGATCCTTCGGCTCAAGAAATCCATTAACCTGAAGGTTGATTATTTGAAGGTGATCGGTGATTCTGAAACCATTACAAGACATGTACGAAATACGATTCATTGTTTGTCACCACACCTAAAAAATTATCAACAAGAGGTATGGCATTTGATCCGTTCTTTTAAAGATTTCAATATTAATTTTTTTCCTAGGTTAAATAACGTAACTACTGATACTATAGCTAATGCCGCAACTAGGTTTACACCTTTAAGGGACGGTTTTTTAATTTAAATTATTTATAAGCTTGTTATCTTAGATACTGTAAATAATTTGTGTGTTTTAAATGATGATCAACAAATATTGGATTTTATGGAAAACTCTAAGGTGTTTAATGATGTGGCGATAGAAGAAGAGGAACATGAAAGGATCCTACAAGAGGAATAAAATGAGTGCAAGGGAAACCTTATGCCTAAAGGTGTGGTGACAATAGAAAGGTTATTAGATCTACATAACCGGTTTCGTGGCCCACCAAATACTAAAATGAAAAGATCCACACTTTCACACGAGAAAATTAACCTCAGGACTGAGACCAGCCCCAAATTCATCAATCTAGGTGTTGGGTGTTCTCTTGATGAAAGGAACTCTCTCATCCGCTTGTTCAAGAAGTATCATGATGTATTTTCCTAGACATATGATGACCTAAAGAAGTATGATACTTGGATCATTTAACATGTTATTCCTATGAAAGAAGGGGTCAAACCATTTCAACAGAAATTGAGGAAGGTGCATCTCACGTTAGAACCCCTCATTCAAAAGGAGCTAAAGAAATTGATGGATGCACGTATTATCATCATTGTCAAGAACTATACATTAAGAATGAAGACGAGAACATTCATGTTTAAATGCATTCCTTTTGGACTTATCAACACCAGAGAAACATTCTAGAGGGCGATAGACATCACTTTTGGAGGACTTATGGGTCAAATCATGTTCTTTTATTTAGATGATGTCACAGTATTTTCAATGAGGAGATCCGACCACCTTCACTACCTTAATAAAATATTTAAGCGATGCCAAAAATATGGGATTTCACTCAACCCCAAGAAGAGAATATTCATGGTTTCAGAAGGAAATCTTCTTGGGAATGTCATCACCAAATATGGAATCACCATTGATCCTGATCGCATTAAAACTATTGTGAAAATCCCTTTTACTAGTGGAAAAAAGGATATGCAATCCTTCCAGGGTAAAATCAAATTTCTCCACAAGTTTATCTTGGATTTTTCCCAGATTGTCAATCCCTTGAAAAATATGATAAATAAGGACTCAATTTTCAGACGGAACCAAGAAGAGAAGGAAGCATTCGAATGTATCAAGAAATCTATCGCTGAATTACCTTCCCTCAATAGCCTCGATTTTAGCAAGGATTTCATCCTGTACACTTTCACCTCAGATTCGTCTTTAGTTTTCGTGATTACACAGAAGGATAGTAACAATGATGAGAAGCCTATATCCTTCATGAGCATGGGACTACGAGGCGCAAAACTCAATTAACTGGACAAAGATAAGCAGGTGTATGCGGTCTACAAGGTAGTGAAAGATTTCAGACCATATATTCTCAAGAACCATGTCATGGTGTTTTTCCTCACCCTGTTGTTAGGTCACTATTCATTCAACAAGAGTTGGGAAAGAGGAGGGCAAATTGGATGACATTTCTCCAAGAATATGACTTGGAGTTCAAGCCTGCCCACACAGTTAAAGGGAATGGGCTATGCAAACTAACTGATAAAGCCATAGACCAACAAAATGAAGAATTAGAAGGTTGGGATCATGAGATTGAGATGTACCAAAATGAACTCACTGACACTTATGAATCTTCACCATGGTAAACTGACCTGAAGTAGTATTTATGGCAAGGGAATTTACCTCCTACCTTTTCCACAAAACCGAAAAAGGCAGTGAGATTCAAAGATGCATCCTACCAACTAATACAAGGAAATCTATTTCATAAGAACCACTATTGCATGCTACTCAGGTGTTTGGAATATGAAGAAGCCTAGTGGGTGCTAAAGGAGTTACGTGATAGGCCAGTAGGAGGCCACTATCTTGGCGACACCATTGCACATAATATCATGAGGGAAAGATTCTACTGGCCCACCCTTTTAAAAGTTGCACACGCTTATGCTTAGAAATTCCCCATTAGTCAAAATCATGCAGGAAAACAACCCCATTCAGGTGCTCCCCTCTAGTCTATAGTAGTGGAAAAACCTTTTCAATAATGGGGATTGGATGTCATCAGGGAAATAGTGTCACACTCATCAAAGAAGCATAGGTATATACTCATGGCCACAAAATATTTCACGAGGTGGGTAGAATCCATTCCATTATGGAAAATCAATGATGAAGAGGTAATATATTTTGTCCATTAGTACATCGTGGCCATGTTCGGTGTTCTAACCTCCGTTGTTTTTTATAATGCTACTTATTTATCATCTTTAAAGTTATAAGATTTTTCTCTAGAAAATAACATTGTTTTAAAGCGTTCGACTAACTATTTCCCCCATAGAAATGGCCTAGAAGAATCCACCAACAAGAACCTAATCTGTGTCATCAAAAGACCTTGCTATCACACCAAAGAAACTAGAACAATGCCCTGAACAATGCCTTGTGGGCCGACTAAGTTACCCCAAAACCATATCTCGGAACATCGCCCTATTTTTTGGTTTATGGGAAAGAAGCCATCTTACCGCCCAACTTGTATCTTCCCACTCTCTAGTTGTCACAAGAGTCGTGAGGCACCCCTTTCCCTACTGTTCAAAACCCAATTGACACCCTCCTTAAACTAGAAGAGGAGAGATAAAAGGCTAGAGAAACGTTTGTTGTTCACCAAAGCCAAATCAAGATATGGTTGATAAGAAATCCACGGGGAACAATGATTTCAATGTGGGTGACCTAGTCCTCAAATGGGATAAGGCCCATGAGGACAAAAGTAAATACACCAGGTTCTGGGCCTTGTGGATCAGTCCTTTCCATGTAAAGGAAAAAATTGGTGAGCACACCTATAGACTACAGACTCTAGGAGGGAGGGTATAACACCTTCCTGTCAATTGCCAAGATCTGAAGTTTTACTTCACTTAACATCCCTCACAACTGATTATTTACCCTGTACTATAGTTTCTTTCTTGTCCTTTTCATTTATTAGTTTTTTTTTCTTCCCACTTTACCCTTTCGCCCTCTTTTGTTTTGGATTCCTTTAATAATTTTTTTCCTTGAATAAAGGATATAAAGCATCACTCTGAAGTTGAGGTAACCCCTACACTGATTTCTGAGATATGTTTCTTTTTGTGTTTGCACTTGACTAGACCTAAAGTTGTTAACATGGTAGAGTGTTGAATTTTGTTGTAGTGGGGAACTTGATGTCATCTGTGGCACCCTATCTTTCAATAGTTAATACTATCTGTTGACTTGGATGGAATTTTTGAATGGATTAGTTTATCTGGTTGGCTCGAAAAGGGGAAGGGGAGAAAAATTTAATGAGTGTACATATTTTAGGAAAATAATAAATTCTCTAAAAAACCAAAAACAACCTCTCTTGCAACTAGAAATTTGGGATCCCTTGTCTGCCCATGCTAATAAATGCCATAAAAATAAGTGAAAATAAGCACATGTGAATAAGTGCCAATGAGAAAAGGAATTAAATTAAGAAAGGAAAAAGGACTGAGAAAGGCTTCATATGTAGAGAGACGATGTGACGACTTTGTTAGGTTATTTTCCAAGCTCGCTGGCAAAGGAGCAATGCTGGCGATTTCTAGGTAGTGACTCCGCCAGGGTATTGTTCAGGCTCGCTGGCAACAGAGAAGCATGAGAGGTATGTAACCACCATATTGAAAATCCTTAAAGCTCATATCATTATCCGACTCCTCCACATTGAGTGAGGAAGAATTGTCCTTATTCTATGTGTGACAACCAGCCAAGTCTTAGTAGCTTAAGATTGTTGATCAATATCAAGGGAAGACCTAGAGGCATCAGTGGGTCCCACAAACTTAAGAATAAAGACTCATTGAGGTCCTATTTACCCAAGGCCAGGGGTAGCCATAGATACAGGGGTCCTACCAGTGAATTTCCAATTGTTGTAGCTTCTACAAGAACCCTCCAAAATTTCCGACCCTTCAAAATTTTGGAGCCACTGTACCATCCTGGTGATTGTTGCTTGTTCACAAAACCTCTTTGGTTGACCTAAACCATTTTCATCCGAGCACAAGCCTAACTCTGAAAAACCTTCAAAGTCTTATGATCTTTCCTAAGTCACAAGTCACATCAAAACAACCCTTGTGAGCCTAAAAATCATGACCATGCGACCTACCCAAATTTGTGATTAAACCAAGTCACTAGGTCGCATGGAAAATTTCGTGATCTATCACATCTATGCGATTTTGCGAATGTGCAACCTCTCTAGTTTTCAAGGTGGTAGTGTTGCCTAGGTCACAAGGTTTCAAGGTCACTAGGTTGCTAGGTCGCAAAAGGTCTGAAATCATACTTAGTGCGACCCTACGTCCCCAACAACCCCAGATGTGTAACCAAAAATTATAAATATTCGGGTTCACCGATCATTTGGACAATTCATCTTGGTCGTGCGAGGGACAAAGAGGCTCAACGACTTGAAGGAGGTGCATGACCCTGTCAGGTAGGTCACTCTTCCGCTTCCCTGTTAATCATTAACTCTTTCCAATTGACCTCCTCTTCCACCCCGACCCTACATATTCCAAGTAAGGGGGGGCTTTTAACCAAGTTTTGCCTTATTTTTACCAGAAACCCTTGACCACTAGATTTTTTCTCTCAAGAGCCCCTCTAATCAATCAATCCCTCAAAACTCATACCAAAATGGCCTGTATTTCCCGAGGACCAAGTCATCTGGTCCTAGAAATCCTCAAGGGCCCATCTTGAGCCTCATTCCCCTCATCGAGGTGGCCTAAGCAGTAGTTCGCACAGCTAAAAATTGCAATATGAAAATGGATGTGACCTTGTGACTATGCAACCCCTACTATCCATCAACACCCGCAACCCATGGGACCCATGCGACTGTTGGGCCTCAACCTTGTCATGATTTTGTTGATGAAACCATCCATTTTCGCATCATTCCATTCACCCATTGTCAGCATTTTTAACCATATTTCTCCATAAACAAACCAAATCCCCACATACATGTTTACATGGCTTATTATTATTATTTCCATTATTTTTAATGAATTAAGAAGAAATTTTCTTGGTTTTACTAATGACAATTTGGATAATTTAAGTTTTTGCATTTGAGTCAAGTTTTTGTATCTATCTCCATGGTTGAGGTAGTAGCACCACTCTAGAAGTAAATCCAACACTTAGAATTGGTTTCTAGAAGCTCCAATATGGATTTGTATTGGTAAAACTCCACCCATCTCGCACATGTGGACCTCTAGCAAAAGATCAAAGGAAAAACATAGTAGTTTTGACCAATCAACTTTAAATGTGTTTTATGAGAAAATCAAAATGATTTTCGGAAAAGGAAACAAGGGGTTTTTTTTAGCACGAGCCAAATTAGGCTCTTAATGAGAATTTTTCTCAAATTCATTATCATTTGAGATATTTGCGAGGTTCTTTGGAGCCATATTTTGCAGATTACATGAGCAAACAGTTTAATAATTTCATAGTAATGCCCAATCACCAAAAGGATTGGAACGAGCTATTATTTTGAAATTTTTTGGAAAGGAGATAAGTGTGATAATTTATGGATTGATATTTGATCCTAGAAACCTTCAAAATATATTTTATTTTATTTTCAAACTGATTTACCGAGATCTCATGGCTAGAGTTCATGCAATGAAATTCTGATTTCTTGTTGCTTCAAAACTCTATAAATTGTAGTCTCTTTGATGGGGGTGGGGGATTAGATGTCAATGATGAATATTAACTTGTAATTGTTGCTGCTATTTGAAGAAGAAGAACTCTTTTTTTCTTTTTTCTTCCAATGAATGTAATCTTTGATATGGCGCAACTCTTAATGAAATTAGTGATTTGAATCAAGTGATTTGAGTTTATAATTCCTCACACTCACCGAGAGGGTCTCTTGTGGAGTTGTGAGATAGTATAGTTGTCATTTTAATCTCATTTTTTTCAGTGTTTGCTTCGATTTAGTTTTTTATCTCTTAAGATGTTTGAATTCTATGCTTTCAATATAGTTTTCTTACTTGGATTTTTTCTGTCTATTACAGGTTGAGTACTCAATATAAACTTAAAAAGCCAAAAACACTTTCCTTGAAGTATTTTCCAAAAATTTCTTTTATTTTCATGTTTGTTCTAGTCATCATTCTGATAAGATATGGAGGCCCTTGCACTTAAAATTTTGTCAACATACCATTGCTTTTCACTACTTTCTAGAATAGTTTCCAATTCCAAGTTTTGTAGAATAGTTGTGCTTTTAATTTGATAGTTAGATTTACTTTCATTGTTTAATAGAATAGATTTCATTTTTTTTTTTTTTTTATAATAGATTTCAATTTCTTGTCCAATTGGAATATACCTCGAAGTTTTGATAGTATAGTTTGCTTAAAAGTTCATTTAAATTTCAAAGTTTTGAGTTTGAATTCATTGGCATTTTAAGACAAAACATGTGCATATTAGATTAGATTCTTTGAATTGAAAGTAGATATCCTAGCACATACAATGTAGGTATACTTCACAAGATCATGACCTGAATTGATATATAAATGCAAGTAATTTAAGAGTCAATTAAATTACCCAACATTTTGGCGCCATTAGTGGGGAAGTATACATAGGTGTTAGCTTTCAATTTTATCTCATTTTTAGTTGCATCCAGTTTAGTTGCATACGACTAATTCCATTTTAGTAAATCATAGAAGTAAATTCACTATTTAAAAAAAAAGGAATTAAATCACCTACCACCCCCACTATATCATGTGGTGCAGTAAGAGCCACACGTCCACATCATGAATTCTTATTTTCCAGGTAGAAGAATAAATGGTTGGAGATGATGACAATGAGGAATATCCTTTTGGACTTACCATTCAAGAAACTGATATCAACGTTCATATGAAGAACATCCCTCCATATGTGCTCCTAACTTCAAAGGTATGAGATCAGAAGACCTGAAAACTTTTCCTTTTGAATTTGAAATACTATGTAGATATTATGGCTAATCATTACACATTCGAAAATTGAATTTGTTTCTGAAAACATTGAAGGAAAGAGCTCTTACATGGTTCAATAATTTAGGAATAAATTCTATAAGGACATGGGATGAAATGAAAAGAGTATTTTTGGAAAAATATAAAGATTATTTCATACACCATGACCTTAGAAATTAAGTATTTAAGATGAACCAAAAAGAGGATTAAACCCTAGAAGATTTAGTGGAGATATTTACTTATAATGTCAAAATATCTAAATTGCATTATTTAGGGTTAGACACTTTAAAAACTCTCCTACCAAAATCTATAAGGGATGAATGGATTGATCTTCATAACCTTGTGGGAAAATGAGATGTCTCTCAATTTTCATTTCAATATACTTGTGAACTATGCAAGAAAATATCAAGAGGAAAAGCAAAGTATGGAAGATCCCCTCAGGATCTAGTTATGGAAAGAGTAAGTCGGCATCAGGATTGGTAAGTCAAACTAAACTTAACAATTTTCTAGATGTTCTTGGTAATTTAAATGAAAAACCTGATATGCTAAGAATGAAAAACAGGCAAAATGTTGAGAATGTTACTTCATTTATATTTTTCCCTAAATGTAGAAAGAAACATGCTTTTCATGAAAGTCCACTTGATAACATTAAAATTTGTGAAACCTGTCCAAGATCACATACTACTAAAGATTACCCATCATTACTAGGGTTAAAAAGAATTTACTAGGGAGCAAATCAAACACTGGAACAATCTTGTTATGTAGCTCCAAGAAGACCATGGAAACGTCGTCAACATTGTATGATGAAAGATCTTATTTCACAATTTCAAGGTTATGCACAACAATATCAAAGTAATTGGAAAACACCTTTCCTTGGCAACCTTGGACATCTCAATCCCAACCTCAAATCGAATCTTGGAAACAAGGTTGGAAAGAGATTTATAGAGGAAATCCACCATGTCCTCAAGCCTTTCCTCACTATCCTCAATACCAATATCAATGTTGACCATACCATTCAACTCCACCGCAACATCAATTTAACCCTCAGTTCAATTCAACATTTCCCATTACCACCCACACAAGCACCCCAAAGATCTATTCCCACTCCACTACTTGCACAATCATTTCGGATCCCCGATAATAAAACACCTCAGTCCATTTACAATGTTGAGATATTGCAAATGATTTTCTAACTACCATTTAAGAACAAAAACTAGAAGAAGAAGATTCAGATAAGGTCCAAGAATCATGGATGTCTATTGATAAAGAGTAATTGTTGGAACTTGAGATTAAAAAGTTTCTTTCATTCCTATCACCAGATTCTATGAATGGAGATCACATCTCTGAGAATTTGCATGGAATGATATCAGGAAGCCAAGGAAGACAAGATTACATTGAATCTTGGTTCAAGATAGTCATCATATCTGAATTCTCCATTGTTTAGTATCTTTTGACATCATCTCAATCAAGGCAGTTGGTCTCTCATATACTGGTACATATCAAAGAGTATCTTTCAAACCTGCATATGAGTTTATCTATCATCATGTTACGCACATGGTTCCATTGGAAGTATTCATATACTTGAACGAGATTTCTTTTTCAAGTAGAGTAGGACACACACACACACACACACACACATATAGAAAGAGAAAAATAAGTCCTATTATGAAAACCAGCTCTCTAGCGCAATTGAACATGATCTTTGTTTGAAAACTAGGCAACTGGCGAGAAAATTTCACAATAATTTACACAATTTCATGATGGTTTCAATATATTATTATGGTTATTCAAATAATTTTTGGTTCTATGCTCCAGTTGGATGATGTCATATTCCTTGAGGCCCACCTTCCAATGGATCTCGTCCCATCGACTTCAACACTTTATCTGGGATCAAGATCATAGATTATTTGGAGTGCCTTGGAAATTGCATACATCAATGACAAGCCTTCCTCGTTGACAACAATGGGAATACAAAAATGTCTCTTGATTGTTAGATCTTGCAGGTGACTTGACTTCAACACATTCATTCGTCCCTATCAAGATGATCTCAGGTACCTTGACACTCATTTACATTACTGGTGAGTTGTCTCACATTGGTTAATGATTTTCATCAGCGATCGGTAATCCAATGATTTCTTTCCATTCTCGACCTGGTCACATTCATTCACATCGTAAGAATTGTACCATGAATTTTGGTTTTGATGAAGACTATATGGTTTTATGGAATCAACAACAACTTGCAACAATATTTTTTTTTTTGTAGGAGGCTAAAATTCTTCATAGCATCCTTATATATGTTGCAAAATAAATAAGTTCAAGATACCCCATGTTTCATATGTTTAATGCCTTAAGATTGAGGATACCCTTCACTGTTAGTTATATGTATAATTGTTGGTTCAAAAAAATTCTCTTTACATTATCAAGGCCTCTAACTTCAGAACTAGATACATAGAAGATATGGAATGAATGGCAGTGGATAGATCATTCCAACAATCGTTTGAAGAAGGATGTGTAGGATTTGTGTTGATCCTATCTATGGTTCCACGTTGTGATAAGTGTGGTTGCAAGAGTTGCAAATATTCCAAATGGGTAGTCTAGTAATAATTCTTCATGATCAAAGATTCATGGAAAAAACTTATTGCTTAGATATTGATATTCATGTTCTATGAGATCTCATGGATGCAGTTTTATGCACATTGATATTATTGGTGGAGATTGTATTTGATCCTACTACACTCACATTTGATAACTCTCTCTATCACAAAAGGAAAAAGCAGGATGAGTATGAAATTCAAAATGTTTTGAAGTATACAAAAAGGGAAGGAACAAGATTTTTAAGAATATTGAAATTCAAGGTATGAAAGGAGAAAGCATGAGTCAATCTTAATAGATGATGCAACATTGATTTGGGAAATATTTTCAAACCCTGAAAAGTTTTCAAATTACTAGTTTATTTGCATGAGGACATGCAAAATCTCCAGTGTGGAGAAATGTTGGGCCTCCAACTTGTCATAATTTTTTTGATGAAATCATTCATTTTCGATCATTCTATTCACCCATTATTAGCATTTTAAACCATATTTCTCCATAAACAGACCAAATTCCTATTGGCATTATGATGCATGTGTTGTACTTGATGGCAACCCTCTCATAGAAGATCATCTCACTTGTATACATTCAGATGAATCTACAAATATCAGATATGACAAAGTGCATGGGTTACCGGGGTGCGTACCCCCAGTTCACTTACTTCAAGGCAGAGAAAAGCACACGTGGGGTTTCTTATGTTTAACTCTTGGTATTTAGCCAACGGAATTGTGTTATTATGGTTTTGGCCCGTGGTATTGTTTTATATTATTATTATTATTGAGCCCCATGATCCATGATTTGAGGAAGAGCTTGCCTATATAAAGCAAAGGAGATCATTTGGCTTGAGCATGTTTTGGGTTGAACATCTTATGAGAGATAGATTTGAAATACTATGATCTCTTGGAGTAATGTCTAGATCTAAATAAGGCGCAGTGCGGAGGCGCCACAGAAGGCGCAGTGCGAAGGCGCCACAGAAGGCGCAGTGCGGAGACGCCGCGGAGGCGCCATGGAAGGCGCAGTGCGGAGACGCCGCGGAGGTGCCACGGAAGGCGCAGTGCGGAGGCGCCACAGGAGACAGCACAGAGGCACCACCGAAGGCGTAGGTGCGGAGGTCAGTGGCGACACAGAAGAACAGTGCGTACTTGTACGCAGGCATTACATGGGTGAAGCTCCGTACTTCTCTTGAAATCAAATTAGCTGTCCATGTTTTCTGGGTTTGGTTTCTGGTATTATGATCTGATAACAGCAATCTGAGAAGTGATTGATTATGTTCTTAATGACTCATATTTATGTGATCTGATGGACTAGATCTGTCTGATGACTCTCATTGTATATGTATTGATCTAGTGATTGGGTGATTCAGAAGATTGTTTGATTATGTGCTTCAATGTTGTTGTTGGGTCTAGTATGAAAATTGAATGAAACGTGGCCTTTCAGATTATGTGTTGTGCTTCAGTGTATCCAGTATGAAAATTGATG
>APFE031404595.1:148949-173688 GCA_000404065.3 Pinus taeda | reverse complement strand
CAACAACCAAGGAAAGAAATTCTTAAAAGAAAATCTTTTACTCCTTACTATGGAAGTAATAATCGGCCATTTACTCAGATGAATAATGTTGAATGTTATGTATGTCATAATCTTGGACATGTTGCAGCTAGATGTAGAAAAAGAAGGGTTCAAGACCA
This sequence comes from Pinus taeda, assembly GCA_000404065.3. Lineage (NCBI taxonomy): Eukaryota > Viridiplantae > Streptophyta > Pinopsida > Pinales > Pinaceae > Pinus > Pinus taeda. The sequence continues at coordinate 173,530 of APFE031404595.1, read as the reverse complement.
TTATGCAGAAAGATCATCACATTCAAGGTACTTTAATGGATATTGCTTTGCTTGCAATATGTATGGTCACAAGGCTGCTGATTGCTACAAAAGGAATATGAAACATGTAAGATGTTATGCATGTAACAAGCTTGGACATATAGCAAAGGAATGCAGGAACAAAGCATGGACATCACACCAAAAGGAGAAAAATCATCACGCTTGAAGATATGGAGGAAAAAGGAAGTACAGTCAGAAAGTGGCGGCACAGCACAACATACAGACATACCAGAATCAGAGGGAGATGAAAGTACAAAAACTTCAGTGTCCTAAATCTCATATGCAAATTTCATGAAATGAAGTCGCATATATACGCGAGTTAGACACTGCAAAGTCGCGTATATGTCAGCATGAGGAAAAGCAGTGGGGACAGGTTCAGGAAAAGGATCAGTTTGGTTTATTTGCGCTATTTGATAATGGTTACATTTTGCTGATGATGTGTGGAAATGTCTTGATGGTTAGAAGTATTTTGTTTCTAACTTGATAATGATGATGACTTGATACTCCTTGCTGATATGTATGATCAGATCTGACAGTAAACAAGACGGCACAGGTTTAGGGGGAGCATATGCTTTTAATGCATTGTTGGCATTATGGTTAATAGTCCTTGGTGATGATGCTTATGATATGGTTATGAGTTGTTCAGATGATTCTTGGGGTTACATAGTTGATATTTAGATCAGATTTGTGGTTGATTCACTAATGGTGCCTACATGGTGATCTTCATAAGGATAAGAAGAAGTACACAACTTGAATTCACTTGATGATGTGTCTCTCATACACTGTTGTCGCCATATGCATAAAAATCATATATTGCAGGATTGTTCTTGGCACATCTATGGATGAGGATTGTTGGCTGGATACATGGATGATTATTCAAAGTTGCATTGTTGGAGATATGATGATGATGAGTTCTTACCTATATGATGATAGGTTGTTTCGTCCATATGCTGATTGATGCAGATCTTCCCTATTGATGATACTTGGTCCATGTAGATCTGGATGGCTATGGTGTTTCTCACATATGATAGAATGATTCTATATTCTATGCAAAAGGATGAGTTAATGCTGACATATATTGATGATTCATGCAAGTTGCTGGTCTAGTTGCTGATGACAGATCCTACGGAGTAGATCATACAATGTTATTGCTGATGTTTATCATGATCTTATTCAAGTGTATGATCTTATTTAGGTGTCTTATCATTTATATCATTCGATGTAAAGGTCATATCAAGACTCATGATGTAATAATGTGTCTCTATCTATTATAGTCATTTGATGATATATTTCAGTCATATCAAGGTCATGTAACGGCCTATCTTGGTTTCCCCACTATGCCTGGGATGAATGATGTAATGTTCTTGGTTGTCATTTTCTGGTATATCCCCACTTGGATTGGGTGATGAATGTATGTATTGAGTCTTTTGGTGATAGGAAGGTCATTTATGATATATAGAGTCATGTTCTTCTTGTAGAACATCTTTTGTAGACCTTGCTTACAGTCGGGGGAGTATGAGCATGAACAGCACTATATAGTAGAGCAGATATTTCAGAAAGAGCATTATTAGATTGGAGCACCATGACATATACAAAGGGGGAGTTCATTCAGAGACTTCAGCAGATCTGGTTTATAGTCAAGGAGAGCATGTTCTTAGGGGGAGCATAACCCTTTGCCCTTGATGTCAAAGGGGGAGAGTGATTCGGTGTTGTTGCCATCAAGTCCAAAGGGGGAGATTGTTGGCATTAAGATGCATGTGTTGTACTTGATGGCAACCCTCTCATAGAAGATCATCTCACTTGTATACATTCAGATGAATCTACAGAAGAAATATCAGATGTGATAGAGTGCATGGGCTACCGGACAACAAAAAGGGATCAGATGACAGTTCACAAGTAAGCTTTGCCATCAAGTCCAAAGGGGGAGATTGTTGGCATTATGGCTAAAGTGTTGTCCTTGATGGCAACCCATTCAGGTGATAGATCACAGTACTTCAAGTCAGCAACAAAGATTGATGATCAGCTATCAAATATTGAAGAAAATAAGGGGTACGCAGGTACACCTTACAGAGGTGCGTACATGCAGGCCGGTGTTACATAAAGTGCGTACATACCCGCAGTTATCCCGTTCAGGAGGTGCGTACCCCCAGTTCACTTACTTCAAGGCAGTAAAGCGCGCACACGTGGGGTTCCTTATGTTTAACCCTTGGTATTTAGCTGACCGTATTGTGTTATTATGGTTTTGGCCCGTGGTATTGGTCCATGATTTGAGGAAGAGCTTGCCTATATAAAGCAAAGGAGATCATTTGGCTTGGGTATGTTTTGGGTTGAACATCTTATGAGAGCTAGATCTGAAATACTATAATCTCTTGGAGTAATGTCTAGATCTAAATAAGGCACAATGCGGAGACGCCACAGAGGTGCCACAGAAGGCGTAGTGCGGAGGCACCACAGAAGGCACAGTGCGGAGGCGCCACAGAAGGCACAGTGCGAAGGCGCCACAGAAGGCGCAGTGCGGAGACGCCACAGAGGCGCCACAGAAGGCACAGTGCGAAGGCGCCACAGAAGGCGCAGTGCGGAGACACCACAGAGGTGCCACAGAAGGCACAGTGCAGAGGTGCCACAGAAGGCGCAGTGCGGAGGCGCCACAGAAGGCGCAGCGCGGAGACGCCACAGAAGTCGCAGTGCGGAGGCGCCACAAAAGGCACAATGCAGGGGCACCACAGGAGACGCCACAGAGGCGCCACCGAAGGTGCAGTGCGGAGGTGCCACAGAAGGCGCAGTGTGGAGACGCCATAGAGGCGCCACAGAAGGTGCAGTGCGGAGGTGCCACAGAAGGCACAGTGCGGAGGCGCCACATGAGACGCCACAGAGGTGCCACCGAAGGTGCAGTGCGGAGGCGCCACAGGAGACGCCACAGAGGTGCCACCGAAGGTGCAGTGCGGAGGCGCCACAGAAGGCGCAGCTGCGGAGGTACGCGGCACCACAGAAGGCGCAGCTGTGGAGGTGTGCAGCGCCACAGAAGGCGTAGCTGTGAAGGTGCGCGGCGCCACAGAAGGCGCAGGTGCGGAGGTCAGTGGCGACACAGAAGAACAGTGCGTACTTGTACGCAAGCATTACATGGGTGAAGCTGCATACTTCTCTTGAAATCAAATTAGCTGTGCATGTTTATCCTTGCTGTGTTCTGGGTCTGGTTTCTGGTATTATGATCTGATAACAACAGTCTGAGAAGTGATTGATTATGTTCTTAATTACTCATCTTCATGTGATTTGATGGACTAGATCTGATTGATGACTCTCATTGTATATGTATTGATCTAGTGATTGGCTGATTCAGAAGGTTGTTTGATTATGTGTTGTGCTTCAGTGTATCCAGTATGAAAGTTGATGAAACGTGGTACCTGGAGGAGAGAAGATTGTAGGTCGGCGCCTACGTACTAGTACTTAAGCTAGTACAAAATCAAAGGGGAATCTTTGGAGCATTGTAGCAGGTAGCAGCCTGCGTACTAGTAAAAGGATCGGCAAGTACAAGAGCAAAGGGGGTTGTAGCTCCCGTACTGGTATAAGACTGCACCAGTACAAATATTGTAAAAGGATTTTCTTATTAAGAAGAAGATTGAGATAACTTGCAGCAGGTGGTTTTCTCCCGCATTGGGTTTCCACCTTATATCATGGTGTTCATGTGTGTGCCTTATGTGTGATGATCTATTCTATGTTACTGCATCTGTTAACTGATAATATGGTTGATAATGTTCTAATGCACTCATTGAAGATCAATTAACTTAAATCATAAGAAGTTGTGGGAGTAGCATATATGAATCAGAGTTTGGAAATGAAAAAGTTTTATTAATGTGATAATACTGATTCACCCCCCCCTCTCAGTATTATTTCCAACACAACGTGCTCGGTGATTACATATTTGAAGGAGTGGAGCCTAGAGTGAATGTGTTAGCTGATAAGCTCCAACCACCAACTCTTAATCACTCTATCCAGGGGGACTTGTTAATTAATTTCTGCAACATGGTGATTGCGATTTTTGAATCACCCATGATTTTTAGTTTTGTCACCCCAAATTCCACCAAAAATTGTAATCCTTTCTCCAACACGAACAATTCAACCACATTATTGGTGGAATTTCCACATGACGCTACATAAAATCTCACCATTTTCCCCCTGTCATTTTAGATTACCCCCCTGAGACATGTCAGTCCCATGTTGCCTTTACAAGCACCATCAAAGTTAAGTTTATAGAATACCCATGGAGGTCATAAGAAGGTGTTGGGTGATCGTTCTCTCATTGACTGGAGGCCTGCAGGTCCCAAAACAATGGAGTTTGGGCTTAAAGCTAAAGCTAGCAAGATGTCTCATTCCCTGCCCTCCGCTTTCCAATCCTCCTCCATCTAGCGCGAAATAGAGATGGTTTCCTTGATATTACCTAGTACAGTTTTCCATACCTAGCCAGTCTAGAAGTTTTCCAAGTGGAAAATTTCTCGATTTATTGCTTTCCAAAGGTTCCAAAGGACAAATCCCTAAGAGATACACCACACCATATTGAAAATGGGGTTTTTAAAGAGTGTCCATCTCCACATATCTATCGACTCTTTCAGACTATTATTCAACCGGTCAATTGCTTCAAACAATGAGGCAATCAGGTCCCAGAGCTCCCCTTCCTTTGAGAAAAAGTTCAATAAATGGTCAGTTGTCTCTTCCTCGCTAATGCATAAAGGGCATCAAGAAGGCCCACAAAACCATTTTTCCTGATTTTATCCCATGTGAGAAGTTTGCCTTGCCCGATTAACCAGAGAAAGAAAGAAACCTTTGGCCACAACTTTGAGTACCAGATTTGTTTTCATAAAGGATCAGGAGCCAGATCCCCTAAGATAGATAAAATCAAATAAGATTCTTTAATATAAAAAATAACTTTCGGAAGATGGCCCAAACGTAATTTGTCGAGTTCCCCATTGTTGAGAATAGGGCGTTGTCAGAGGATTAGAGTGAGGGCCTCCCAATCTAGGGGAGGAATGTGGGCTGGTCAGTGCTCTAAGGATTTCCACTATTTCCACTTCGTCATCTAGTTGGTTTTGTGCTAGAAATCCTTTACTTTCTCTGCTCCCAGGTGAGTGGTGAAATCTTGAATATCCCGAAGACTTTCCTCCAGGTTTAATCTAGGGTGCTGCATCCATGCCTCTTACCAAAATCTAGCCTTGCACCTGTTTCTGATTTCCCATAAGCCATGGTCTCATATTAGAGCCCTCTGTTCTTTCAGCCAACTCCAGATTGAGGAGCCATTTGGTAGGTTGTGGTGAGAATTCAGAGGATCCTGCCTACCATCAATGCCATATTTAAATGACCAAATAGTATTCCAGATCTCTTGACCTCCCTGCAACCACCACCACCATACTTTAACACTAAGAGCACGTGACAATATTTCTGGATCCCTTAGCCCAAGGCCACCATGGAATTTAGGTTTACATAATTTTTCCCAGACCACAGGAGTTCATTTGTGCCCAATTTGTGGTCTCGACCAAAGAAATTTATGGAATTTGGCCGTTAGATCCTTATATATGCTTTGGGGGGCAAGAAAGGCTGTTAGTTGGTATATCGAGATAGCCTGAAGAACATCTTTCAAAAGGACAAGCTGATCAGGAGAGTTCAAAACCCTAAATCTCCAATGGGAGAGCTTCTGATCTATGCAATTTAGCATGTATTTCTAATGTGTTATCTTTAAGGAATTAGATGGAACCCAAGATACATTCTTAGGAGTGAGCCAATTTTGAAGCCAAGGGTTCGGGCTAGATTGATTTGCGCTCATGGGTGAGTGTTGAAAAAGAAGATATTTGTTTTGTCGCCATTGATCAATGTGCTCGATGCTTGTTGGAACTTCTCAAGGATGGAACCAAATTGTGCGGCTTCTTTCAAGGTTGGTTTACCATATAACATATTGTCATAAAAAAATGTTGGTGGGTGATAGGAGGGGCTTTCTGAGACAGTTTTAAGGCATGGAGAGAGTGAGACTCCACTGCAACATTTATGAGCTTGCTCAGACCTTCAACTGGTGTGATGAAAGGGAAGGGGGATATAGGATACCCAAGTTGAAGACCTCTAGACCCCTAGAAGGTGTGTGAAGGTACCCCATTCACAAGGATCGAATAAAAGGGAGTTACAATCATAGGTTTGACCCAACTAATCCAGGATGGGGAGAAACTAAGAGCATCAAGGATGGACAAAAGGTAGTTCCAATTCAGGCAATCATAATATTTTGAGAGATCAAGTTTAATAAGCATACTTGGAGATTTGGATTAGAGAGTGAACTACTTCATGAGCCACTAATATACCATCCATGATTTGCTGACCTTCCACAAAACCAAACTTCTCTAGCCCGATAATCTCTTTCAATAGGGGTTTTAACCTCTAGACTAAAATTCCCGAAATAATTTTATATATAACATTACATAAGGAAATTGGTTGGAAACCACTGGGATCCAATGCCACACCTTTCTTTGGGACAAGTGTGAGAAATGTTGCATTCAACCTTGACCAGAGTCTTTGAGGGTGGTGGGAGTCTTTTCCTTATTCATGGATTTCAGTTCCAAGGAAGTGCCATATAGCTTTGAGGAATTTAGAAGTGAATCTGTTCGAACCTGGAGCTTTGTTCATAGGGAGTGCTTGAATCACTTCTTCCACCTCTGCATAGGATATCTCTCACATGAGAGCCTCATTCTGATCCTTTGAGATTAATTTATGGATGCACTGCCAGATTCTGGAGATGGAATTGCTCCTGTCCTCGTCTAGTTCCATTAACAAAGTTTGGAATGGCAAATCAACTCTTCCAATATCTCTTCATGTTGCATGAGTCACCAAACATTAGATCCATTGAGAGAAAAGATTCGATTAAACCATTTGTGTTTCAACATGGTCTTGTGAAAGAATTTCGTGTTGCGCTCCCCCTATTTAAGCCATTGAACTCTTGATTTAAGCCTCCATAGGATTTCCTCCTATTTCCGTTGTTGTTTGAGGTCATTGAGAACCTCTCCCTCCTGAGAAACTAGGGCTTCAGTTCGCCCTTCTAGGATGATTTTCTGCTAGATTGACTAGATGGCATCCTTCAACTTTTGATTTTCCTGATGTATATTGCCAAAATTAGATCGATTCCATTATATGATTTTCCCCTTTAATTCCTTCAGATTTAGTTGGAAAGTTTCCATCGAGTTTTGGCTGACTATTTTGATATCCTTCCACCACACTTCTATCTTAGCAAGAAAATCTGGCTTTTCGGTCTAGAAGGATTCTAAGCAGAAGGGGTAGTTCCAAGGAGCGATATTCAAATCAACTTATAGAAATATGGGCCAATGGTCCGAGTCGAGGCAGGGGAAGATCGGGGCTTGGAAAAAAGGATCTTGCTAAAGGATATCATTAGAAATGAGAAAATGATCCAATCATGATGCGATTTGGTGCTTACCTCCCCGTCGGTTTTTCCATTTGAAGCAAACATTCGCAAAATCTGTATCGTCAATGTCTAGGTATCAGATAGTCTCTCGGAAGGAGAGGGAGATCATATCCAACCTTCTGACTCCTCCCTTATCTTCTCCTAGGTCCTTAATCAAATTAAATTCCCCATCCAGAATCCAACTAGTGTCACCCAACAGATCCTTCAGATGCTACAGGCTCCTTAAAAAGCCAATCTTTGCCCCTGGCATTGTGGTTTCGTAAACCCCTATTAGCCAGACTTTTTCCGTGGATCCAATGCATTGGAACTAACTCGAAAGGGTGTTAGGAGAGGTGATTTAGTTCCCAAAGGAAATAGATATAGAGTCCTAAAAAATTCCGAGCCCTCCAACACTACCCCATGTGTCCAATGCCATACACTCCGCCGTGTGCCAACTTCTACCTATGGTTTCACTGATCTTTTCCAATGTTACTTTCATTTTCTGTAATATTATGATTTCTAATTTCTCCTTCTAAATCCATTCCTTCAAGTACCTCAACTTACCCTTGGAATTGAGGCCTATTATGTTCCATGATACTAGCTTCATTAGGGAGGGGTGGGGAGAGAGTACTGGTAGTTCTCTATTAGGATGTTGGTTTGGTCTGAGTTAACTAGGATTCCCCTGCTTCTCAGATCACCTCGCTGGTGGGTCATCTACATTTTTTCCTAGAACTCGAGTTGGATTTCACTTGCTTGTTGGGCGTTTCCCCATCTCGTATAGCTGGAGCCATTTGAGGAGGGGATTCCATTGATGCTTGACGTTGCTCCCAATTGTTGTAAATTTGATGGAATTGATATAATTAGTCATGGGTGATTTTAGACGATCCATATTTGGCCCAACTACGTAGATATGCTACCATGACATGCTCATTAGAGTTGAGTTGGTCTAGTTTGACATCATGTTCCAAGGCATGCTGGACATGAGCAAGGACTTGCTGGAGTTCTTTGCCTACTGGATGCTCTTTTAGTGAATTCCATTTACTTGGCTATTTATTCTTAGGGCTTTCAGGACTTACCTCCACCTCCATTGCTTCTTGTGAAGGAGGTGCAACTGCGGGTGCATCTGGTTGTTCCTTCTCGTTTGACTCTACTAGGAGAGCAAAATGATTGCTAGAAGGGAAATTGGGGACCGCTTGAGGAGGACCTGATGGAGCTTGGGGAGGAGGGGCTCGACTGGGTGGAGGACATTGCCTTGGGACTTCCTAGAAGATGTTTGGGGAGGGAGTTAGAGAAGGAGTAGTTTCCTGCTATGGGAAATCCTGAAACAAGTTCCCATACTCATGATACAGCATGCATTTAAAAGAAACATGCTCATAGTCCAACAGTTGGGAACGAATTTCATCTTGGTATTCTATTTCCGTAGATACTCAGAGAGGTTGAGATATGTTCATGTATACATGGATGCGAGCATAGGAGGAGAATTGTTGTCTCCTGGTGATCTCTAAGACTTGGACAAATTTTCTAATCGAGTTACCTATCAATTCCAGAATATCCATTTCCCAAAAGTCCTCTGGCAAAGAGTATAATCAAACCCAAATGGGGGGTACAAGAAATTGTTCCTTCTCTAGATTGTAGCAAGGTTCACAATGCCTCATGAATAAGTTGACGCTGTTCATGAAATAAGGACCATTGTCTAGGATATGCTTTCGGTCCTCCATATCTTCAAAGATCACTGTGAAGAAACCCTTGGCTCAAATGCAAATATGAAATGGAGCTTTTAGCTACCATTTGAGTTGGATCCATCAGAGTATATTAGATTCTCTGGGCCAAATGCCCATGAATTTACAAACTATGGCATGATCCTGCATAAATTGTCGATATTGTTCCAAGCAGTGGTTAGGGATCACCACTTGGAGATCCTTTGCGGCTTTAGGAAGGCATCGAACCCTCATTTAGGATTGCCATTGGAATCCTAGAGCAGGTGATTCAGATTGCTTCCCCTTGTGTTGCCTTGAACTAGAGGATGGGTCAATGGATGGGCGATGAGCACAAGATAAGACCACTTTGAAGGAGGGGGACAATCCCCTCCTCGGGAGGGCTTGACATGAGTCCACTTAGTCAAGAGATGGCGTTAGAGCACAATGGTAGATGCGTGAGCGAGTGAGGAGAAGAGCTGCAACGCATGGTCAGGAGGCACAAAACCCTCGTGCTGATGAAACCCTAATAGAGAAATGTTCCATTATATGCTCATACTCATATTTAAGAAATAATATTTAAGGTATATTGGAATATGAAAAACCACATATTTTAACTGATATGGTGCCATGAGTTATCAAATGATGGAGGAATGTTATATGCCAATGATTTTTTGGAACCAAGGTTAAATGCACTCCACACATTCTTAGTTCTACGATTCATTAAAAAATGTTGGCTTGTTATCGTTTTGCATGTCATGCAGGTATTCCACAACTTGATGACTGCTCTCTAGAAGGAATGAAGGTTCTTATGAGAGGCGAGAGAGAAACTCCTTCATCTCGGGCTCCAATATATGATCTCCATTTATTTTTTCTTGTAGCTCAGTTTCTTTAGGAGATTGGAAAGGATGATCAAGGTAGGCTCGTGCATCCTCTTCTTGATATGGACTTGCTTCTAGATATTGGTTGTGAATCTCTTCCCCTTTTATTTCTCTTTGAGATATAGTTACATTCCTGATGGTTATCAAGATTTCCTCTTCTTGAGATGCAGATATGCCTTTGCTCAAGACTTGAAATATCCCTTGGAGTAGCATTCCCATTCAAGTTCTTTTTTCGCATCCTTCTTTTTCATGTTGGTAGATATTGTGAGTACATGGATTAATGTGTAGGGTTTATTATGATAACTTGAAAACCTTATAAGAAAATCAATGAAATATGTGAAAATAAAGTAATTTCAAGGAGAGATATGTCATGTACTTAGATGCCCTCATGCTAGTGAAGGCCATTTTCACTAATTACCTATTCATCACGAGTCAACTTCCTCCTTCCCATGAATCAGACTTAAAGGAAAATATGCAGCATAAAACACACAACTAGACAACAAAAAAACCAATCAAAACATAGTTTCTTGACACCTCCCTACCAACGACACTAAAAGTGCCAGGAAATTTAATTGCTTAAATTGATAGTCATTAAATTATCGACCAAGAGATGATATGCTGATGAGGTTTCTATTATCACCTAAAAAATGATCACCTAGCCATTCCTAACTAGGTGGATTGAAATACACCATGTAGGATTAATTTTACCATAGTAAAATCACTTTCACTATAGGAAATTATTTAGTAAACCATTTTTATTAAATTATTTCTAATTTAAATTAGAAATCCCCAAGAGAATAATTGAATAAATCATTATTTATTTAATTTTCTCTAGAAATAATTACTTGATAATTGTTTCTTAACACATTTGACTAAATCACTCTGGAATAATGCAGTAAATCACTATTTATTTATTATTTTTTATTCTCATTTTTGGAATAATTGTTAAATAATTATTTCAAATTCATAATTTTCTCAATCCTTGCAAACTGATTAATAAATAATTTTATTTGTTAATTACTTCAACCATTTTATAAATAAAGATATTTTACCATTTTGAATATCTCTTCCCTCTCCAAAAAATATAATAAAGTATTCCTAATGGTTAGATCTTGATTTGGTCAATAATATATTATTATTTTCCAATTTCTAATCTAGTCCAATACTTTGCTATAAATAAGAGGGTTTTCCATTCATTCTTCACCATGATCACTATCATCATCACAATTATCATCTCATGCCATTTGAGCTCCCACTTGAGATCTATCTTGTTTTGGGTTTTCTGCATATTGAGATAGAGAAACAGATCACTAAAGCACAAGGACATCAAAGGACCCATCCCATGGAGGGGGATTTATAGACCCATGTTGTAAATATTATTCACAAGGTGTTATTAATAAAAATATTATTCATTTAAAGTCTTATTCTATTGGGTTATTGCATCAATTATTTCTTTTTGTTCTATGTTTTATACTGTACATGATCTTTTTGCTCTAGGGTTTTCTTCTTTTGCCACTGCAGATTTGAAGCATAAATGACCACATCTTGTTGTTAGGGTTACTTATCAACAATTACTTAAGTGAAGTATTTTTGGTACACCTTTCCGAAATATTTACACTAACAAATGACGACTCCACTGGTGTAGTAATTCAAATCCTTGGTGACTTTCGTTTCAGTGTTTTCTCCAGCTAGTTTTAGCTTCTCAATTTCTATTTTTAGATCTCCTTTCTTTTTTTGGATTATATTGGTTTTTTGGATCTTTCCATTGGTTCTCGGTACCACTCGAGTAGGAGACAACAAAATTTGGGTGAGATCTACCGATCGAGAGTCCTGGGAGAAAAACATACCTTTTGGCCTCTTTTCTACATTTCAGAACACACTTTTTGGTCAATTTTCCTCATTTCAGTGCACTTTTTAGGTCAGAATCCGCATTCTACAAATTTTTAGTTTTTTATTTTATTTATATATATATATATATATATATATTTTAATATATATATATATATATATATATATATATATATAATATATATATATATATATATATATAATATATATATATATATATATATATATATATAGATATATAATATATATATAATTTTCTAGATTTGTCTACTGTGTTGTGTGTGTACTAGGAAGGGTTGTTGTTCTTTCTAGAGTCACCTATAGGCCTATATTCTCTTAGAGATTTCTCATTGAGGAAGAAAAAGCCCCCTAGGGTTTAGAGTACACCTCCATCATTTAGGAAGAGATTTGCTGAGTTGAGGAGTCTAGGATACAACACTTTCAGCCACTAATTTCTGGGGATTTTTCCACTGTTCTACAACCATATTGGATAGTTTTCTTCATCATTTTACTCCCTTTATATTTTTTTCTTGTCTTCCCCCATACGATCCCCTTGAGTGTCCTAGGTTTTTGGAGCTTCTTTCCTATCCTTTGCAACAATTTTCACCTCTGATTTTTATCATTTGTATGCACAATTTATAGAAGATTAGTGAATTTATATCCCAATCCCTTTGACATTAGATCCTTTAGCCATTTATGTGTCTTTGATTAGATTGTTTGGCACCTCTCTTTTAGCTGCTTGATAACCTTCTTGGGTGGGGTTTGGTGTACTTGATTTGCTGTTTATTTTTTTGTATATTTTTAACATTATTTATAGTTTTTCAACACTTTATTTTTAGCAGCACATGACATCATAAAACATGCTCCATTAACTCATCCACTTGACACCTCATTTTCACACATACACACATTAAGCGAAAGTGAGCTTGGTTAACACTGCCAAGCCAAGACTTGAAACACTACACCTTAATAATTCAACACACATAGATTAATCCCACTTGGGCACTAGGGCTGAACAACTTGTGTAGTTAGCTGTAGGTTTGATGGGCTAGGCTTCCAATAACACCCATTGATCACTTACATTGAGACATAGAAGATGACATACTAGGGAGCTTAAAATCCTTCACCATCCCACAGTCCAAAGTAAGAGTGTGTAAGAAACCCGATTCAAAGAGGGTTAGGCTAGGTCATCATGTGAGCGGTTATCCTCGGGGATACCCAAACCATGGCAGGGAATCCTGTGCAGTGGTTGATCACCAAAGAGCTCAAGAATCGACCACCCCCATGGGATGAAGGTAACCATAGTGACCAATCATAAGAAAACACCCTATAGGGTTGGCTGTGGGTAGTAGTTGGTTCTCTGGAAAAATATGTTTGCAGGGATGAAATTCTGTCAAGTAAGAAGTCTTTTGGAAGGCCATCTACAACTGTAGATTTAGGAATTGTTTGAGGATTTAGATCACTTATAGGCTATAGGTAATTTTTATTTTATAGGATGCGTTTATTTGAATTAGAGTAGCATCTTAATATAGAGTTTACACTTGGCACCACTGCACTAGGTGTTTTCTTACTGTTTGTTGCTCTTTTTCAACTATCATTCCCTTTTAGTTTATTGAGTCATCTTTGTCTTAACATAATTGTGCCCCCTAGGTGTTTTTCGTGGAGAATTCATGGCCTTCACCCTCAATTTCCTTTAGGACATCTTACTTCTCCCCGTTGAGTTCGAGTTAATCCTCCTAGTCCTCCATTAAGTCTTCATTTTAACTCTAGTTCTGTTGATTCTTCCAGTTCTTCCTTTGATTCCATGTCTTCCTAACCCCGTACCACCAGCATGTTAGGCACTAATTTAGGTGTCTTCCATTACTTCCCTTTGTGGCTAGTTTGAGCCTCCCTGATTTTAGCTAGCTCATCAATGACCCTCTTCTCCATGACCCCAATTACCTTGATATGCCTATCAAGCTTCCTTTCGACATCCCCAAGTTCAAAGGTAATCCTAGAGAAGATCCCACAAATCATGTTTGCTCATTTCATATGTGGTGTTCATCCAATTTGATCACTGAAGACTCCATTCGTCTTTGTTTGTTCCAACACACCCTTATTGGAGCTGCTACCAAGTGGTATGTGTACCAAACACATGCCTCCAATTCAAACTTTGTGACTCTAGCCAAATCTTTTCTATCATACTTCTAGTTACCCCTACGATATGACATTGGCATCGAACTCTTGACCTCTTTCCTTCAAACTTTTGCCACCCGCCTATTTGACCGTGTTCAAGAATGGCGTAGAAGGAGGCCCACATTTAAAGCTTATGAATTTAAAGACCTAGTATATATGGATTGGTTCCTTAGATCACTTTTGGCCCTCATTGGTGAATATGTCACCTCGCACTTCCCCCAGTCTTAGGAAGAAGCACTCCAAGTAGCTTTGAAATATGATATGATCTATGGACAATCAGGATATGTTTATATTGTCCTTCCCGACCTGCCTCTTAGTCTGGCATTGCTAATGCACCGGGGGCATCTCATGCTATTGATGGTATCGTTCGATCTATCTCACGCCCTCCACCTCCACCATATCCTCAACCTCACATGAGTTATGATCAACCTCAAGGGGGGGGCCCTAGTTCCACTTACATCTATCCTCCTCCTATTCCTTCCCATGGAAACCCTTACCAAGGTTCAAACACATCATATGCATATCCCCATCTACATCTATCAATGCCATGGCCAATTGTCACTTCACCTAGTTATCACAATTTTTCCACCAATACTTTCTATCCTTATGCCCCACCTAGCACTCCAACCCCTCTGGCACCAACACCCTAACCTCCCATGTCTCCTCCACCTCTGCCACAACAGTAGCCGCCTCCTCAAGGTTAATTGTATGCTCAATAGAGTGCAACCAATCCCCCCAACCCCAAGCAAAAGAATAAGGAGAAGGGTAACCAGAACAAGCCATCTCAAGCTAACCAAGGCAACCACAGTCCACTACCTAATGCCCCTTAGGGTGACCAACCTACTTGTACAACCCAAAAACAGGGTAGACAACCCAAGCAAAACAAGGCTCTTCGTACGAATAAACCTTGTGCCTATTGCGGAGTATATGGCCATTATACTCATGAATGTCCCCTATTACCCCAGAAGAATTAAGCATAAAGCCCAAACAATTGCTTCTATATGGCCTCAACCCAATGCTCCACCTCCTCCCCCTTTTGCTTCATCACAACTGGTTGTGCTAACAAATCCTTTTCCCCATCAAGGATATATAGCTTCCTAACCCACATAGGGTAATGCAACTCCTCAACCTTCACAATCTAGCCCGAACACCTACCAGATTCTCATGATGAATTCTAACGAAGTTAACAACTAACAAGTCAACCTCTAGACTAGGCTGATCCAATACGACAAGCCCCATACAAAGTCAACGTCCGATTCCCAATGCAAAGTATCCACTGAGCCTCTACTGTCACCAAATGAAACCTTACATATCCCTCCACCTAAAGTCGAGGTTCCCCCAAAGATCCCCGAAGGTCCTTTATGTTGAAATGGCATAGTAGATGACTTGGCGCAGTCTCTTACTGCCATGTCAATTCTAGAAGTCTTCTAGACATGCCCATCCTAATGGAAATCTCTACTCTTTAATTTATCCATTATGGATCCTTCTGACGATCATCTGATTGTCTTTGACATTGGCAAAGTGGAACATCCCCACTTTCCCTCCTTAGTTTCCTTTCAAATCCCAATCTCCATAAAGAATGCCACAATCTAGTGGCGTATCATTGATGAAGGTGCCTCCAAATGTGTGATTCTTGCTAGTGTTTGGAAGCAACTCAGATCCGCTGACCTATTCCCATGCACTATCACTTGTCGTGCTTGGGATGGTCATCCCTTGTAGCCCCTCATTTTGTATCACAATTTTCCTATCACCATTGCCGACAAGATGTCTTAACTAATATTGAAGTCATTGATGCCCCATTAGATTATAACATCTTGTTGGGTCGTATTTACACCTATTCCATGTCCAATGTCGCATCTACTGTCTTTCGCAAGATGTTCTTTCCCCACAATAGAAAGATAGTCACTATTAATCAACTGAATTACTATGACCCTCAGCCTCAGACATCTCCTTAGAACACTATCTAATTGATGACTGGAAATAATACGATCACTTCCCTTACCGATGTGTCTCTTGGAGTCTATAAAGATTCCATGTTGTTTGGGTCTTATTATGGCCCACTACCTACTTGTTCTGAGCCTAACTCGTCTAGTGTTTGCAAGCTTCAGGTATCACGGGCTGCCTAAAATTGGTATGGTATGCATTCACAACAACCAGCTCCTTTGCAACCTCCTACTCCTAACTCAACCCATATTTCAGGTACAATTCCTCCCTACTCATTTCCTTCTACTGGTATCTCTCCCACCCCTTTTCAGCCCAAAACCATTCCCCCAGGTCTTAACCATCTCAGAGTAGTTCCCCCAGGTCATTACCCTTTTGGTCAAATACCTTTCATATTCATGCCTCCTGAAATATATTCTACCATTTTCATGGCTACATCAAGTTTACCTAACATTACCTTGGGGATCCCACTCTAGTACAATGATCCTCCCACAAACACTCCTGCTAATCAACTCAAACCTTATATAACTTTGACCCCGGTTCAACTTGTTGTTCTTACCCCTTCCTTTTCTTCAGTTCCACAACAGCCTCAACATGAAGCTAATCTTGTTGTGAAAGAATCTGGCGAGGGGGGCAGAGCCCGAAAAAATGGAACCAAAGACAAGGCACCCCAAACAACTCCAGCTCATCCAAATCCTATAAAGCCTACTCCTCCATGTGCTTTGTGTGATGTTGTTGGGAACACCACCAATAATTGTACTGAGCTCACTCATATCAAGAATGTGGTGTCTAATACCTTTCATGACTCTAACATTCTTGAGGTCCATGTCACCTTCCCTGAGTTAGCTAAGAAAAATAGATCCTTGCACATGAATCAACCTTGTGCTTTGCGTGACAACTGTGGCCATTATTCCCATCACCATCCCCATCTCAAAGATTTTTGTGATAAAATTCAAGTGCTTCGTGAGTTGGACACCACTCGTAGTGATTCCACTTCCTCTCTACCTGTGGGTTTTGGTCCCACTATTATGCTAGAATAGGAGGTTTCCCAACCCACCATCGTGATTCCTCCTCCTGATTTCGAGATGATGGATAGTTCTACCCCCATTCTCTACCTGTGGTCATCCATGGGATCAATTTGTTAAGACTCTCTTGACATTTTATCTTGTTATTATTGAACCTTCTTCGAGGAACACTTTGGTCTCAACATCGATAGATGTCACATCTATTAGTCATTTGTCTCCCCTTGTTGATGATGCGCATGTGAACCTTGTCTCCCATGAATATGCCTTAGGTAGCTCCTCTTCATCATGTGGTCTCTCTTCCTCCCATCCTCCCATATTCCATTATGATGAAGACATCATGGAAGCCATGACCACCCTTGATTACCCTAGAGATGATATGCACCATCGCGTGTACTTCCTTCCACAATAAACCCATGATTAATATGGTATGGACTCCAAAGACATTCTCACCCATTTGAAAACCCAGAAATTCACCCCCATCTTACTCATACTAATAAATGACATATTCAACACCAAGCCCCTCGTTATCTCCTCTTTTATAGCCTAAATCTACCTCAGGCTGAGAAAGGCAGGTCTAGGGTAACATCAAACCACGCTTAACCTGGTAGCTAGCCCTACTAGGTTGGGAGAGGGCTTTCTCCTTGTCAATCTCAATGAAAATTTATCAAGGAAGGCTTGAGATGACTGATATAAAAACTAATTTTAGGTTAGGTATGCTTGATCAGAGGAATTTGTTTGATTTTAATGGTTGGTTGCTGGATCAGATGAGGAAGGCAGTTTTGGGTCCAGGAAGGCGAGGTAGGCAAGTGTCTTAGCAATTTGAAATGAGTGCAATAGTGAGTCTAAAGACTGGTGAAGAGTTGGAGAGGGCATGTAAGTGTCATGAGTCCTCTTCAAACAATAGAAAACATGTATAACTAAATAAACCCCAAGGTAGAGCACTAAAACACCAACGAATTCCACCTTTCAAACTTGATTCATTTAGTTATGCAGAAAGAGAGAGAGAGATGATGGAACACATAAAAATAAGATCAACTGAATTATAGAGAAGAAAACAATTTTAATTCACATTACCACAAGAATCCCACAAAATGCTGCAAAACCCTGGTTTATTTCCTTGCCAAACTGTAGAAGTGATGTACAAAGTAGCTCAATGCATCCACAAGAGTCCAACCTTGATAAATGACTAAGAAAGTACAAGATATAGGCGTAAAACCACCTATGCTAGCCATCAGGGGTATAATCCATGAGTTAAGGAGCTGTTTCAACAAGATCTAAAATAGGAACTGAAAAATAGGCAGTGGAACAACTTGCCTCTAAAACCATGGAAACTGATTCATTCAGTTCAAAACCACCTAAAACTGATGTATCTACCTCCTTAAGTCATTTTTCATCATTTTTACATCAAAGTACAACAATTTACATCAATTTAAATCATGAATTTGACCATAAGAGAGAAAAAGTCAAAATGGTAGAAGACTAGGCAAAATTATGAGGAAAGAGGCAAAAATGGCAAATTTTTCTCCCATGCGTAGTGCCACTGATTCTATGCGCAACGCTTTTTCCAAGCTAGTTTTGGAAGGCTTCCGAAAGTCCAAATCAGGTCTATAATAGCTCATTTGAAAGCTTGATGAGTCTACTTTTTGGGACAACTTTAATTTTTTGAATTGGAGTCCAATTGCCCCTCCAAAAATGCAATCTCACAAGACTGCTTCTTGTGTGGCAAAAAAGTGGTAGAGAGGGCATTTTTTGGGTGTTTTTTGCCCTTTTGGAGGTCCAAAACTTGTCAAAAATTCCCAGCCATTTCTGAGCATGCACATTTTTTCATGCTGATTCCAAATATGCAAGCCATTTTGCAAGAATATGCCTCCATCAAAAGCATAGCGCCAGTGGCGCTATGCACCTGCAAAAAAAAAAACCTGTTTTTTGCCTCAAAAACTCAAAAATGACCAAAACTTCACCAAATTTCTTGAAACTTGGCATGATTGATCTTTTTTAGGTGCTATGCTGGGCCAATGATGCTTCAGCCAAGATCTTGAGCTTATATTGCTCTTTCTTTACTTTCAAGGTTCTCCTTAACTTGGCTTTTAGGCTTGTTATCCTTGTATTGCAAATTTTGTTCCGGGCAAAATATTGATAAGCCATGTGGCGCAACATTTTCTTCTCCTTATTAGCCTTGTCCAATAGCTTCTCAAGGTGGATATTCACTCTTTCCAACCATGATTCTTGATCGGCCTCTATTTCTTGCTCTAGTGAAGTTAACTTGATTTTCCTTCTCTTTGCCAATTGCCAGTTTTCCCTTATGTTTTGCAGCTCCGTGATTGTTTGTTTGTCCTCCAGTTGCTTGTTCTATTGCTCAAGGTAATTACTGATCCATTTAGCCCTCTCAATGTTAAGTGATAATCTTTGGATCTCAGCTTCGTGCTCCTTGATGATCTCATCCTTGAATGAGCCCAAGTCAGTGTCCTCTTCCTTAATTAAAATGAAATCCCTGTCTTGGCCTTCAGAAGGCCATTCATCATGAAATGGTTTCTTTCCTCTGTTCTATACCTACTCTGTTGAAGAAGAAGGAAAATCCCCTTTCAACCCAGGTGAAGATAACATTTTTCCTTTATCCAGTGAAGAGAACGAGACCCCTTCCACCCCTGGTGGAAATAATACTCGTTTGGTAGCTGCAAATAGTCTGCTTGTGCCTTTCTCATAAGTGACAAACACTGGCATACCTAAAGGTTCAGTCTCATGAACATCTAGGTAGTTTGAAGGCCCTCCTTCCTCATGAAGCACTGATAGAGTCACCTGAGGGCTTCTAAATACCTCATGTGCAATGAAAGTATCCCATGAAATATCCAGCAAGCTTAGTTGATGCAAAAGAACAATCTTAATCAACAAAAAATGGTAAATGCTACTGAAATATTTAGGAAGAGGCTTCCTTTGCACATATGTAGCCATCTTCTCAATATTTCTGCATATGGAATAGGGGAGGTTCATCATCCTCACTCTAGTGAAGTGCATCAACAATCTAACATGGTAAGTATACAAACGAGAAAACCTCCCTTCACAGGTGAAATATTTGATAATGAGTTTCATAAGTGGAGCATAAGTGTCTTGCTCTCTGCCCACATGCTGCCCCTTATTCCACTATTCTCCCACATTAGGGATGCCTGTTGCTGCTGCAATAGTTTCACGTGTCAAAGTGAAAGAAACACTAGCTAGGTTCACCTGGCCATTGTGAAGATGAAGAACAAATAACCTAGCAAGCTCATGGTGATATTTCACCCTCTCCACCATCTCACAAAAATGGTAACAAGACTGATTTTTAAAACATATTACTGCAAGAGGGCAAGCTAGTAACTCTGTGACAGTGGTGGGCTCCTCCTGGATGTGTTTTCCTCCTTTACACAGTTTTCTTAGTGCATGAACCTCTTGGGAAGAATCACTGACAGTTTCATCATCCTTCTCATACGCTGAATCTGTTTCCATTCTTGCAAATGTGGATTGAAGAATGATGAGTATGAAGAGATTTTCTCAAATATAGGAAGACTGCTATTTTTCTTTTGGAGATAAAAGGATTGACTGATAGTAGGACTATGAATGAGGGTTTTGACGATGGCAATAGAGTTTTAGGGAATGATAGGGTTTGGGAAATGGGAATTAGGGTTTTGATGATGTTAGGAATTATATATATGGCTTAGGGTTTGGTGATAGGGAGTAAGGTGAGTATCAATGGGAGGGGAAATGAGGAAGTGATTTAGGGAAACTTAGTGTAGGGGAATGGGATATAGGAAAATAATCACAAGGGAGTGAAAACAACAAAAACAACAAAACCCTAGACAAGCTTGACAAGACAACTTTAAGAGTAGCAAGGGTTTCATTTTTCAACATTCAAATCACCACCTGGATGAAACAAATATCTTGCTAGGCCAGATGGGAGGGTGTACTTACTTGTTGAGAGATTATTTGCAAATTTGGAGGCTTGTAAAATCAATGCAATGCATTTCGGACCTCAGCCAACAGATGCGTCGTGCCAATGCCCAAGTGCGTAGCACACTTTCTGTGCGTAGTGCACTTTTTGTGCGTAGCGCCCGTTCAATTTCCTTTGTAAAAACTACGCCCGGTGCGTAGCGCCAGGCAGGTGCGTCGCGTCAGTGCCCAGGTGCGTCGTGCCGGTGACAATTTGAAATTTTGCTGCAAATTCCACTCTTTCTCCTCAAAATGTGATTTTCTCCCTCTTGCTCTCTCTTTTGCATAGAATGAAGTTTTCAAACCCCAAGGAAAACTTTATATCCATCTTGACTTTAATTTCTCATTTAGAAACCCATTTTTCTAAAGTTCCTTTTCACTTTGCTTTAAAAAAACTCTGTTTTTTGCAGTTTGACTCTTCATTATCATTTGATGAACTGATGCTTTGATGTTTTTTGTTTCTTGCAATGGCTGGAGTGATAGAGATGGCAAGGTGACCAAGGGCTATAGCTGAAGCTTATTACATATGAAAACATTAAAATTACATAAAATTTGTACATGAAATAGAAAAAGCCCTGTTTTCACCTCAAAACAAAGTTTTGAGGTAAAAACCCTTTATGAAGCATATCATCAATGAATTTGGTAATTTTATGGACTTATTAGACATCCTCATATGCCTGCTAACCTCTTATTGAGTTTTTGAAGACCATGGTGGCAAACCTAGACCTAGTGAGACCTAAAAACCCTAAAATGACTTTTTGCAAATGTAATGACAAAAAAATGACTATAAATGACCTGAATATGTGAAAATAGGCCAGCAGGTAAAGACCATGAGGGAAATTTGATAATGAACCACTTCCATCAGTTGATCCATGACCTAATGGAATGCAGTTGATCAGATGGGACACCTAAAATGCATGCAAAAAGAGAATTTGATCACTGATGGAGGGATGAAGATACCGACACTAACATTGGCTCCAATGGGGATGGTAGCTCCTGGGATATGCCAAGAACTATAGATCTCTGGAAAGCAGACAGTGCCTCTTCTAATGGGCTAAATGGAGTCAATAACTTCAGCAAACATAAAACCAATATCTTGACTCAAAATTGACTCAATTACAGGACTGAAAACTGACTAAAAAATAACCCAAACAATCCACACTAAGTAATCAAAAATTGACATCAGACCCTCAGTTTTATAGCCTTCACTTCGGGCCCCAAATTGAATGAATGACGTCACTACACACTTTACAATGAAGGAAATAAAATGGTATGTGTAGTGACAAATTATGACAACAAAAAATTTCTCAAAGATAATACCGTTTCAGCAGCCGACCATTGACCGACCCTCCTAGACAATCTTCCCCATTCATTTCTTTGAGGAGAAAAGCATTTTGACCACGATATGCAGTGATTCTATATGGTCCCTTCCACAGATTCTCGAACTTTTTGTGCTTGCCTTTGTCCTCGTTTCTAGCATCCCACTTTAGCACTATGTCTTCAATCTGAAACTTATCTACCTTTGCCTTTCGATCATAGATTTTCTTGATTCTCCCTTGTAGCCTAAAGGTATTATGAAAAACCTCCTCTCTCATCTACTGTAAATGGATCATTTGGTTTATTCTTCGTTGAAAATGATCCTCCTCGCTGCCAGCTTCCTGCAGAAGTTTTACAACCGGGACTACGAGAGAAGTCAGGAACACCATGTCAATACCATATACTATTTCGAATGGAGACATGCCAATTCACTTCTTCTAACTTACTCTATCCACCGATAGTGCATTAACTAACTTCTTGTGCCAACTCTTTTTTTTTGTTTCTAGCAGCTTTTTGATGATATTGACCAATGATTTGTTAGAAGATTCCACCAATCCATTACCTTGCAGATAATATGCAGTAGAGTGCTCCAAGGTAATTTGATATTTATTACAAAAATCAATCATCTTTTTAGATTTAAAAGCTGCTGCATTATTTGTAATCAGTTTGTTGGGACAACCAAAACGTGAGAAAATATTACTTTCGAGAAATTGAATTATTACCGCATTTGTGGCCTACCGAGTGGGGATCGCCTCAATCCATTTTGTAAAATAATCCGTTGCTGTTAAGATCCACTTGTGCTGAGCTGAAGATGTAGGATGAAACTCTCCAATAAAATCTTGGCCCCATTGCTGAAACGAAGCACTTACTGCAATTGGCTTGAGAGGTAGTGGCTGTAGTTTTCTCCTTCACTGAAAAATTTAGCATTCGTGACAACTTGTAACAGTTTTATAAACATTAGCAAAGAGGGTCGACCAATAGTATCCTGATCTCAAAATTTTATTTTTCGTTGTCTTCCAAAATAGATGAACTTCACAATCTCCCTTGTGAAAATCATCCATGACTTGTTTTGCTTCCTCCTCAACCAAACAATTCAACAACATACCTCCGAGATCTTTCCAATACAATGCATTATTCATAATATAAAATTTAGCAGCCCTTAATTTCAGAGTTGTACTTTTGTTTTTAGCCATCCCCAGTGGCGGTTAAATATTTTGGAGCATATATAAAATATCTGAATACCAAGGGGAATGGATAAAAATTTCAGATACCTGAACGAGTGAGATGTCTTCATCTTCTTCGGACATAGAAACAATCAAGTTGATGTCCAAGGCATGCAAATTAGACTCCGCCATTAGTTTTTCTAGACCATATCCCTTGATGAGCTTTCTTGGCTTTATCTCCAAGTCATATTTTAACAAAGCTGTGATCCATTTGCCTCGTCTCCCTTCCTGATCTGTCTGTACCAAAACATATTTGACGGCTGGGTTAGGGACATAAGCAAGAATATGAGAATGCAGAATATATACTCGGAAATATTTCAAAGCTTTCACCAAGGCAAGAGATTGCTTCTCAATAATATTATATTTTAAGGCTGCATCTCTTATTGTCTTGCTGAAAAAGGCAATTGGCTTCTCAAGCTGGTCTCTTTTTTGCATTAGGACCGCTGCCATAGTATGCTCTGAATCGAATGAAAATAAAATGAAACCTTGGGAATAATTTGGGCTGATCAAAATCAGAGCTAAAGAAAGAGCCAACTTTACCAAATTGAAAGACTTGATAGCTTCTTCGGTCCACTTCACCACACTATCTTTTTTCAACATGTTTGTAATTTCCCTCAAATGTTCAGCTAGATTTGGCACAAAACGATGTAAGAAGTTCATCTTACCATTGAATGCTTGGATCTCCTTTTTACTATGAGGAAAATCAATTTTCTGAATGGCTTCCACTCGAGTAGGATCGATGCAGATGCCCTCCTTAGATATTATGTGACTGAGAAGCTTCCCCTCATCCATGGCAAACAAGCTCTTTTTGGGATTGAGAGATATGCCATATTTTCTGCAATGCTGAAAAAAAATCTTCAAATGATAAATATGCTCCTCATATGAATTGGAAAAAAACTGTCAAATCATCAAGATACACTACTAAAAATACATCTTTCTCATTTGAAAAGGCGATATCCATAGCTCGCTAAAAAGTTGCACCAACATTCTTTAAACCGAATGGCATCTTGGCATAATGGAAATTACCCCATGGAGTGGTGAATTCTGTTTTG